>CM057341.1:312453497-312640347 GCA_030015575.1 Agapanthus africanus | reverse complement strand
GTTAGTTTTAAGACATCTCGGTCAAGGTTAAGGACATCGTAGTCCATGGGTTTAAGGACCCCACAGTCCGATGTTAGTTTTAAGACATCTCGGTCAAGGTTAAGGACGTCGTAATCCATGAGTTTAAGGACCCCACAGTCCGTGTCAATGTGTGGTCATCGGGACCCGTCACCTCTTTGAAGACGTTGAGGAATTACAACGCCAAGTATCAAAGGAGTGAAGAGATGTACCCTTGAGCCGGGGTGGATTAAATAGTCTTTGGCCAATTTGGGATCAAGACCAATTAATTATGTTATGAGCCCATTAGCCCAGTTAAGTCTGAATTGAGGACTTATGGCCATCTTGGGCTAAGTCCAATCAAGTTTGGAATATTGGCCTCCTGTTGGTCTATTGAAGGAGAAGGTTTGCCTCTGGCCATTTAACCAATTGGGCTAACGTTAGTTCAACAGTGCTGAACACTGGGATCAAGTTAGTGTTTTAACACTAAAAGACAATTGGTGTTAAACACCAGCAACAGGGGGTTCAAATTAGTGTTAAACACTAAGGCAAGAGGGGTCACGTGGTAGCACGTGAGGGCGCCCTCCCTTCATTTGTTCTGCTGAGAATATCACATCTTTTGGAGCATCACGTGCCATCACGTGACGGGTGTTTAAATGCTTGTATGTTAAAGCTTCTGCCAAGGGCCACGTGGGTCACGTGAGGCACTTGCCTCAAAGGGGCTTTTCTGTAGATCTTTTTTTGGGGGGGTCACGTGGTGACACGTGACCCTGCTTTTCTGTAGTTGTTTAGAAGATCTGTTAATCCCTTTCAGGAATTAAATCCCTCGTAGGATTGAACCCTGATAATAATTTCAGAGGAATTAAATTCCTAGTTCCTTTTGAAGGGTCGAACTCTGAATTTTCTGTAGGAATTAAATTCCTCATATATGTGAAGAACTGAATAGGGTTAAACCCTAATAAAAGCTTTAAGGAATTAAACCCCCACTCTCTGTTAGAGAATTATTCTGGGGAATAAGATTAAGGGAATTAAATTCTTGTTGTTTTAACAGAACTAAGTTCTTAACTAGGGTTAAACCCTGATTCTTTTCATTCTGAAGGAATTAAATTCCCATAACACAGGGTCAAACCCTAATTTCACTACTACAAATAAGGGTTGCCCCTACGGATTTATCGGTAGGGGCAACCTACTGCCCCTACGGATATATACGTAGGGGCGAAAAAACACCCCGTAGGTGCAAAGGCCGCAGGTGCAAGTTGAGGTCCTGAACTTGGCCCTACGGATAAATATATTCCCCTACGGATAACTCAGTAGGTGCTATAGCCCCTACGGAGTACCCCGTAGGGGTAATAAAATCATATATTTAATTTTTTTTTTGAATATATTGTATATACCTACGGATTTATCCGTAGGTCCTATTTAGTCCCCTACGGATACAGCCGTAGGGGATATAAAGTAGCCCCTACGGCTGTTTCCGTAGGGGCCACTCCCAACACAATGCACTGAGATCGCGGGGGGAAAATATCAGGGAAACTGATATTTTGCCCCTACGGATATATACGTAGGGGATATATATTGGCCCCTACGTATATATCCGTAGGGGCACATCCAACACCCTACACTGATATCAGGTTTCCTGATATCAGGTTTCCTGATAGTTTGCCCCTACGGATAACTCCGTAGGGGCCAAGTATATTTACCTACGGAGTAATCCGTAGGTACATGTTTTCTGTATTTTTTTTTAAAAAAGGGCTGCTAGATTTTTTCCCGCCCTGTGCACAATACTATATACATCAATCAAATCATATATTACAGTATTCATAATCACATCCCACGCATATATATAATATACAAAAGAAACCCAAAAACTGAATATGATATAAATTCAAACCAATATCAATATCGTTTCAAAATGTAGTACAATGTGATATAAATAAATACATGTTTCAAAAAATAAGAACCAAAAAGCTACCCTAGTTCGGTCCAGCTCCACCTCCGAGTAACGTTCGAATAACGCGCGCCTGCTCCTCGGTAAATACACTATCCAATACTGCAAATAAAGGAGTCTGAGCGGCATGTGGAGCTGGCGTCGTGGTCTGCGCAGCCGCCGTCGAGGTAGTCGCTTGCGGAGCCGCGGCTGCGGGAGTCTGAGTGGGCGGT
Organism: Agapanthus africanus; assembly: GCA_030015575.1. NCBI lineage: Eukaryota > Viridiplantae > Streptophyta > Magnoliopsida > Asparagales > Amaryllidaceae > Agapanthus > Agapanthus africanus. Next base: position 312,638,190 of record CM057341.1, on the reverse strand, counting down.
GGAGCTACAGGAGCTGTCTGCGGAACCGCAGCCGATGTAGTGGCTTGCGGAGCCGCAGCCGAAGGAGATGCATGTGGAGGCTCGGCCGATCTACCCTGTCGCGTCTGGACATAACGTGTGTAAGAAGCGTCTAAGAACTGTGTATTATTCGAATTCGTTTCATTATTAAGTTATTTCGAAACCCTGTTTGGATATCTAGTTTGGAAAAGCGTTGTTTATTTTAATTACATATGTATGTATGATTAATCAGACTTACGTACTAATAAGGGTTGTGTTGATATGTATATAATATGAAATGATATTTTACTATAAAGTAGTATACATACCAGCATCTCCTTCAACTCCTGAACGGTGGCCCTCAAGCTATCCAGTTCCTGATGGACATGCCGGCCACTGGAGACGGAGGAAGTAACCGCCGGGGTGGAGTCCAACCTCATATGGGCCCTGCTAGGGCCCAATCCCCGGCCTCTCTCCCAACCTCCGTGGTGCCCTCCGTGTGCGGCGTCCAGAACTGGGGTCAGCAGCCTCGGATCGTTCTGTCCGGTAAAATCGATCCCCGAGGCCTGGGCCTGCTCAACCACCCGCTCCTACACCCACATTAAGCAGTAAAGTATAAGTATAAAATTTAAACTTGAACCTTCCAAAACTAAAATTTCAAATTTGGGTAGAAAAAATATTAACACTTACGCAGTACTCCTGGGTAGCGACGTCGGGACATCGAAGCTCGCCCGTGGCGGGATCTGTCGAGGTGCCGTGGACGGCAAGATATGCGGACAGCACGCTCGGTGTACCACCTGACGCCACGGTCCGAGATGTCTGCAATATTAGAAAGTAACTCTTAATATTAGAAATATTAGAGAATAACTCTTAATATTGCAGAATATTAGAGAATAACACTTAATTTACCGATAACTCCATGGCTCGAGTAATGTTCCTCGAGCCACCTGTGTAAGTGGGGCGACCCCTCTTCGCCGACTTCCTGTTCTCTGTATTCTGAGCGGCCTGTTTCTGCACAACGCATTAACATTTAGTTTTCTAATTAAGAAACACAAAGAAATAAATTATATCATAAATAATGAATTAAATTTAAAATACCTACTTGTTTGCGTTCGGAGTCGAAATAAGCGCACAATAGAGGCCATGTCTCTACGTCGACTCTCGCAAACGCCGGAGTAGATAGGAGGGCCGCTCTCTCTGCCTCGGGGGTCGCTATCCATAGGGAGTAGCAGTCGGCCTTCAGCTCATTCCTGTTGTATCGGACCTTGGCCTGCATGTTCTTCATCAGGCCATTGTACAGAGCATGAAGGTCGAGCACCCTCCCCGAGTGATCAGGGTCGGCTACAGGCTGAAAATCGTAATCCAACTGAAAATACAAAAAAAAAACATTGTTATTAGATTGCAAGTGTTAATAATAAATATATTGGATAGATCAAATGAAAATATATATTAATACATACCTGAGCCTGTTCAAAGAAGAGGGCGAATGAGCGCTGGTGCTGCTCGCCCCACTCAACGTGAAGTGGATAGTTTTTCACGATCCGGCTCTCGTCCCCCAAATACCGGCCGAACCTCTCGGCATGAGGACCGGTATAGCGATAGTCAAGGGTAAAAAATAGGGGGAATGCTGCCTCCCCCCTAGCTCTATTAGGCCTCAGCCTATGGGACTGATTCGGGCCTCGAGTCCCCCTCTGGGGATGGAGAGGCCCTGCGTCTGCACGAAATATCAAGACAATCAATAATAATACAAAGTTGTATTAAGAAATCAAGGTTAAACAAAAATTCAAGTGTGATATATACCTCCGGTGAATAACGCACGAGCCTGGGCCCGAGCAGCAGCACGAGCGGGACGATAGTTCCTCCGGTGAGGAACAACCGGGGTCCCGGACCCGGACGCATCCCCTCCAACTATAAAATAAACATCGACGCTAAATCTCCATGAAGTTCATATTTATGCTATAGAGCATATGTAAAATAAATAAATATTTTAAATTTATTCATACTAACCTGCAGACGATGCGGAGGGTACGGAAGCGGCAGGAGTGGCCCCTGTGGAAGGTGTGGACGCACCACCTATAATTAGACAATTAAAAATAGATTTTATAAGTAATTGCAAAAAGAATGTGTAGATCAATAATATAACGTTCTAAATCAATATACATGAACTATAGGACATATAAACATACCCGCAGGTGCGGTGGTGTCACCACCTACAGCTAGACAATAATAAAAATTGCTAAGTAAGAGCAAAAGGAATGTGTATTTATGATATAGCATTCTACATCAATATACATACACTATATGATATATGAACATACCTGGAGGAGCGGGGGTGGCCTCTGTCCCAGATGTGGACGCAGGACCAACAACTAGACAATTAAAAATAGATTTGATAAGTAATTGCAAAAAGAATGTGTAGATCAATAATATAACGTTCTAGATCAATAATATAACGTTCTAAATCAATATGCATGCACTATATGATATATAAACATACCTGGAGGAGCGGGGGTGGCCTCTGTCCCAGATGTGGACGCAGGACCAACAACTAGACAATCAAACATTGACAATATAAGTAATTTTGACATAAACAGGCATGAATATCTGTAATATTAAATTGAAAATGGATATGCGTGCAGTATACCTGGAGGTGTGGCAAAATCCACACGGAAGGAGGCATCCGAAGGGGTCTCCGATCTGGGTGCAAGACCGGCCCTCTGAAGCTCCCTACGGAGCTCTCCGGGCGGCAGAACCGCTCTGCCTCTGCCTCTGCCTCTGCCTCTGCCGCGGCTGGAGCTCCTGCCGCCCCTCGCTGCTCCCGACATCGTCATCCAATCTAGATAAACGGTTCGTGAACGCATTAGACAATCATTAAAAGTATTGACTATATATGCTCTAGAGCGTAAAATGTGAAGTAATAATATAACATTACTGATAACCTTTTTCGTTTCGTGGGCGCATCATACATATCTACTTGGATTTCATCGTCGATGTCATTTCTAACCCACGTAACTTCATGATCGGTCGAAGACAACCCGTCCTTCGAAACAGACGGTCGGATCACTTTAAGACTTCTCTCTTCTTCGTCCTCATCGCTATCCTCGTATTCTGGGACATCGTAGACATCTCTAGGTTTCCATCGGCATACAACACTCCACCCCGGATGCTTCAAACACTGTGAGTAGTATACTTGGAACGCTTGGTTCGGAAAGATAAACGGATCGTCTTGACCGTAAAATCGAAGTGTGTTCACACTGGTCAATCCATATTCATCTTTCCAAGTCCCAAGACTGCTTCTCCACCTGTCTGTATCGGTTCGCGGATCGTACCAAGTACAGTGGAATATATAAAAGGGTTCTGATCGTCCGGGATAGTGGATGCCGAGTATACAATTTAAGTACCCATAGTAAATCACACCGTCCGATCCTACCGTCGCAATACCACTATTCTGAGTGATTCTAGATGTTTCTATGTCCTTAATTTCGAATTTGTATCCAAGGACACCAAATCCTTTGTAATGTGCAACCTCCATACTAGGAAATTGAGCTAAACATCTTGAATCACTCTCAAATGATGCAGACAAGTTCGGATCGTGGATCTAACAAAACAAATTTTACGATAAATACATAACGATACAAGTTTAGATTAAAACTGATAGCAATAAAATGTAATTCGAATAACTTACATGCTCTGTGACCCAATCACAAAAATTATCCTGATGGTATTTTTCCAAACGCTCTTCGTTCCAATCAGGATACCCCTCACGTACCTCGTTAAAATGAGTTCTGTTTTCGACAAATAATTGTGACATTAATATTATGTCATTTCATACACACACAAACACAGATATAACAATTAATCCAAAAGAACTTACTCTCTAATTTGTTCAAGACATTCGCAATTAAGCAAGATAAACCGGTATATCTTGTTGATAAACATAGTGTCTACCCTCTTATACTCGGCTTTACCATATGGCCCGTCTTGAATTCTTCGAGGTCGGTTAAGCCTTGTCTCAATGTTCTCGTCCAGATAGCGGGAGCAAAATGTGGTTGCTTCATCAAGAAGATAACCTTGCATGATAGAACCCTCTGGTCGATTTTTATTGCGTATATACTTCTTAAGAGTGTAAAGGTACCTAATGAGAATATGTTGAATAAATAAACACGGGCATACATGACAAAAATAAATTTATAAATTGCGCGAAACGAAAAATTACACGTACCTCTCGACGGGATACATCCATCGATATTGTACCGGTCCGGCTAACTTCGCCTCAGTTGCAAGATGAACCGTCAAGTGTATTATGATATCGAAGAATGACGGTGGGAAAATACGCTCAAACTTGCAAAGTATCAACGCAATAGAATTTTGTAGTTTATCCAGCGTCGCAACCTCCAGCGTTTTAGCACACAACTCCCTGAAAAAACAACATAGGTCGTTGATTACTAGACCAACCGAGTCGGGGAGAGAAGTCCTGAGGGCTAATGGAAGAAGGTGCTCCACGATAACATGGTGGTCATGACTTTTCAGCCCATCGATCTTGCCCTTCACAATTTTTATTTTCTTGCTGAATGATCCTGAGAAACCTGTGGGGACTTTCAAATCATGCAACACCTGCAGGAATCTTTTCTTCTCCGGTTGTGACATATGATAAGCGGCATTGGGAAGTACAAACTTGCCCGGTTTACCCGCTACCGGTTTAGGGTGCAGTTCACTTCTTATTCCCCACTCTTGTAGATCCATCCGGGCATTCATGTTGTCTTTCGATTTCCCGTCTTTACACAGAAGCAAGTTAAGTATGTGCTCTGATACTCCCTTCTCTATATGCATGACGTCCAGACAATGACGCACTGAATTTGTAGACCAGTACGGAAGCTCGAAGAAAATGCTTAACTTGTTCCAATATTGTGGTTTGACCTGTCTCGTCGGATCCATCCCGAAGGTCACGTTATTGTAACCATCCCATTTAGCAGTCACGTCCTCTCCGGACAATGGGGATGGAGGCCCAAGAAGCTCCTGATGACCATCAAAGTGAACCGTGTCTAACCTGTAGGGGTGGTCTGGAGGCAGAAAACGTCGATGGCCGCAATAACAAACCTTCCTGCTAAAATTCAAAAATTTTGATGTTGTGTGTTCATGGCAATGAGGACATGCTTTGTGACCATGTACGGACCAACCTGAAAGCATTCCATATGCAGGAAAGTCATTAATTGTCCACATTAAAGCCGCACGCAGTATGAAGGTTGTATTTGTGTTTGAATCATATGTCTCTACACCATCAATAAACAAAGTTTTCAGCTCCTCAATCAGAGGTCGGAGATAGACGTCGATATTGTTCCCCGGTGAGTTTGGTCCGTCGATAAGAAGAGGCATCATAAAGTATGATTGGTCCATAGCCAACCAAGGCGACAGATTATAAATTATCATTACAACGGGCCATGTACTGTGACTTCCAGCCATATAGTTGAATGGGCAGAAGCCATCGGCAGCCAGTCCGAGCCGGACATTGCGGGGATCGCTACTGAATATTGTGTGCCTCCTATCGAAATCCTTCCATACCGGTGAATCTCTTGGATGGCTCATTTTTCCATTTTTGCTTGGAGGAGCACGATGATGCCAAATCATTGCCTCGGCTGTTTTCTTGCACCTGAATAGCCTCTGTAGCCTCTGTGTTATGGGAAAATATCGTGCTATCTTCACAGGTATATCAGGCTTCTTATCAGAATCTTTCGGCTTATACCTGGCCTCTCCGCATGTTGGACACTCTTTCAAATCTGAATTCTCTTTCCGGTACAACACGCAATTTTTAGGACATGCTTGAATCTTCTCGCACTTTAGACCCAAATCAGACATCATTTTCTGGGCTTCGTACCAGCTTTCGGGCACATTATTTCCCGGAGGCATAGAATCTTTCAAGAACGAAAGAAGCATTGTGAATGACTTGTTGCTCCATCCATTTAGGCACTTAATTTGGAAAAGTTGGACGAACCATGAGAGGGTGGAATACTTCGCATTCTCATAAACTGGTTTCCTAGCATCATTCATGAAATTTTCATATTTATCCGCACGCGGTCCTTGACCGGAAGGAATGTCATCTTCGGTACGAATAGATTCACCTAGGGCAGCCTCTACCATATCCTCCATTTCTTCTGATGGAAATAAATTTCCGTATCCTGCCGTATTACCGAATTCTTCTTCTTCTCCTGCCGCATTATCGTGTTCTCCTTCTACCGCAGTACTGCATTCTTCTCCTTCCCCGTGATATTTCCAAATTGAATAAAGTCTAGTAAACCCATGTTTTACAATATGAAGCTCTGCCAATTCTACCTTCTGCCAGTACTTATTGCCACATCTATCGCACGGACAGAGAATCTTCTCTAATATGATCTTATTATGTGCTCGTACAAATTCAAGGAAAGCAGCAACCCCTGCGACAAACGTAGGTTGCATACGTTGTTTCCAATCCACATACATCCAGTCCTTAACTCTGACGTACTCATGGGCCATGTTAGACTGAATAACATATAAATTGTAGGTTATGCTGACTATATTGAGAAATATAAGAACGGGATAGTTACTGACAAAGGAGAAAATCCATGTAGATGCTTTGTGTGTGCGTTTGTCGTTGAAAAGAATAAATTATCGCACGTTATGTTGACCGATAGACGGGGACTAAGTGGCGCTTTTAATTAGTTTCATATATGGGTATCGATGGGAATATGAAGGTTTCATATTATCATATATTGGTTTTAACCCGAACATCTCGAGTCGCTCTCTGATTATGCGTTTGTATGTATGTGTTCCGGCTGTCGGGGGTAGGCTTCTATCCCATTAAGAATGTATAGAGCGAACGCCCATCACTTGTGCTTTCAACCGTTTCGAGTAAATTTCGGCAGCACCTCCCCGCTGTTCTCCGAGTACACTGTAATAGAATAGATAATCATTTCAAAGCTGTGAAACAACGTTGAAATGAACATCTAATCTATCTTTGTACACGGAGAACCAGCGGAAAGGTACCGACGAAATATCTCGAAACGGATGAAAACACAAGTGAATGAAGGCGTTTGCTTTATACATTCTTAACTTGTCCACACGGGACAAATCTATGGGTTACCATACGATTGAATTTTCTCGTCACGCAGACTATACGACGGTTGTTAGTATCGAGCTATACTGTCCGATATTTAACAACCTTCGTATAGTTCTAGGTCACGACGAGCATCGCACGTATGTTAACCGATAGACGGGGACTAAGTGGCGCTTTAGTTTCATATACGGGTATCGATGGGAATATGAAGGTCTCATATCATCATCGAGTATCATATATTGGTTTTAACCCGAACATCTCGAGTCGCTCTCTGATTATGCGTTTGTATGTATGTGTTCCGGCTGTCGGGGGTAGGCTTCTATCCCATTAAGAATGTATAGAGCGAACGCCCATCACTTGTGCTTTCAACCGTTTCGAGTAAATTTCGGCAGCACCTCCCCGCTGTTCTCCGAGTACACTGTAATAGAATAGATAATCATTTCAAAGCTGTGAAACAACGTTGAAATGAACATCTAATCTATCTTTGTACACGGAGAACCAGCGGAAAGGTACCGACGAAATATCTCGAAACGGATGAAAACACAAGTGAATGAAGGCGTTTGCTTTATACATTCTTAACTTGTCCACACGGGACAAATCTATGGGTTACCATACGATTGAATTTTCTTGTCGCGCAGACTATACGACGGTTGTTAGTATCGAGCTATACTGTCCGATATTTAACAACCTTCGTATAGTTCTAGGTCACGACGAGCATCGCACGTATGTTAACCGATAGACGGGGACTAAGTGGCGTTTTAGTTTCATATACGGGTATCGATGGGAATATGAAAGTTTCATATCATCATCGAGTATCATATATTGGTTTTAACCCGAACATCTCGAGTCGCTCTCTAATTATGCGTTTGTATGTATGTGTTCCGGCTGTCGGGGGTAGGATTCTATCCCATTAAGAAAAAATGGAGTGTATTTCGCTGTGAGAGACTCTTCAAAGAAATGGAGGAAGAAGCACTAAAGAAAAAAGAGAGAAAAATAAGAATATAAAGTTGAAACTAAAGTTGAGCTATCCGCTGAAATCATAAAGCATAGGAAAGTTGATTGAGTCTTGATCTATTGCTCTTTCTTTGCATTATCTCGTATGTCCATTTATAGATTTTAATGCCACATGAGATGTAATCAGTCGGCTCCCTATGGTTGTATTAATGTCAGCTCTTACACAATATGGGTATCTGCCTTACGATTAAGACAACTATGGAATATGTTAATTTAAAATGTAAGGCTAGCTTTCTATGTATTCTGAGGGACTGCTTGCATAGAACTTAGCTTGATCCTCTCAATTATTACACATAAATATGCTGACATGCCTCTCATAACCCTAACCCCAGCCCCACAGTAACCCTAACCCTAGCCCCAACCCTAACCCCAGCCCACCGTAACCCTACCCCAGCCCCACAGTAACCCTAACCCTAGCCCCAACCCTAACCCCAGCCCATCGTAACCCTACCCCAGCCCCACAGTAACCCTAACCCCAGCCCCACCGTAACCCTAACCCCAGCCCCACCACAGCAGCAGCCGAACCCCAACCCTAACCCTACCCCGACCCCGACCCCGACCCCGACCCCGACCGCCACCGCGCCCCTGCCCAAACCCAACTCTCGCGCGCGCAACCCAGACCCAGCCATGAATAATCCAAAAATGCTTTAATTTACCTCGAGATTTATACCTGAACGGGCGGTGGCGACGACGGCGTCGAATTGGCGAAGAAACCGGCGGTGGCGACGACGGTGGCGACGAAACTGGCGGTGGCGACGAGGATGGAGACGAAATCGGCGGTGGCGACGACGGTGGCGACGACGGCCGGCGACGGTGGCGACGCGACGGTGGCGATTTAGGGTTTTTCGCGCGCGTTTGAGGGAGAGAGAGAAAATGAGCGTAGGCTTTTCGATCTGGATTTGTTTTAAATCGATATTTACTTGCCCCTACGGATATGTCCGTAGGTCCTTTGTTTGTGCCACCGTAGGGGCAAACACCAAATTAAGAATTAAATTTTTTATTCTTGAAAGTCAGTGCCCGTAGGGGCAACCCTTTAGCCCTACGGATTAATCCGTAGGGCCAAGTAAAATCTGCCCCAACGGATAATCCCATCCGTAGGGGCAACCCCCTATTTTACTAGTGTTTTATTTTGAAGGAATTAAATTCCTATAGTTCTGTGAGAATTAAATTCTCGTGCTTCCATTCCCTTTCTATGCTTTGGATCTGCATGGCAGGATCTCAACCCATTGAGAATTAAATTCTCAACTCAAGGGGAGATGTGCACTTTACAGATCCTCCATCAAAGAGAGAAGAAATATGTCCTTCTGTTTTATATCAGAGTTAAACTCTGTTGAGAATTAAATTCTCTTTTCTTTCAATGAAACCTTCCCTTTCTTACCTAGGGTTTTCTTTTGCAGAAGATCCAAATTCCTTTAAAGTATCAAGGCTCTCACTTTTCTTCCCTCTGCATATATCTCTTTTGTGTGTCTCTTGGCTCCTATTTATAGGAGAAGCAGCCGAGTCAATTAGTTTTTGATGAATCTTTCATTGAGAGATTTGATTTGTATTCATCATTCGTTTTGGACCTTTGGATTATTAGGTGAATTTTATTCACCATTGGATTTTAAATCCAGAGATTCTCCTTTGTTATTTCGGTTAGATTTTACGGGGAAATCTTCCCAAATTCGAGATTTTCCCATAGATAGATGATATTTAATCACCTTTAAATCTTTAATTCAATCGGTTGCTGTTCATATCAGATTTTTGCATTTTTATACCGCCCAATTTTTATCACATTGCATATCGGTAGGTACTCTTGAGCCGTGTTTGCTAGTCAATTGCAGGATACAGGTTCTCGGCTCTAAACGGTGAAATCCATGGAAAAATACGACAAAATCCGAGTTTTTGCCAACCACAGATAAAACACGGGTATCCGCTCTTTATCCGTCTGTTGCCACACACCAGTTTAAGAGACAAAATGGCAAATCAATGTCGTTTTCATGCACAAGGCTCAATGGCAGCACAAGATCCAAGAAATCTACACGGAGCTCGAGGAAATCATGACAAAAGGATACACATCAAATCACCTTTTGCTCAACAGAATTTCTGGAAAAATCGTGAAGAAAATCTGAGAAAATACATATACCAGAATAAAGGACACACAAAACCAGGAGAAGCCACCAAAAATTGAAGACCTAAGTCCTCTATATGGCCGCGGTTCCGCGGCCTAAGCATGCTTAGGCCGCGGAACCGCGGCCGTACTGGCGCCTCAGATGAATATTTTGCAGGGACTTTTTGGTCTTTTCATTTTAGTTCTGAATGTTGCCCTAGGTTTTCATTTTCCAGCCTATAAATACCCCAGAACCTTGTGAAGGAAAGGTTGCATAATCTTGTATTTTTCTAGGTTTTAGAATACATGTTCTTCTTCCTCTTCTCATCTCTTCTCCATTGAAAAACTTGTAGTGAGCTTTTGTGAGTGAAGAATGATGAATAAAGAAGTTCCTTTTGCTATTATATTTGTCTTGTTCTCTTATTATTGCTTGTAATTTTCATTTGTTAACTTAGTTGTTGTTATTTCTTGTTGTTTCTTTCTTTTCTCTTTTCCTTTATCCTTAAAACAACCATGATGCTTACGCTTGATCCTTGCCAAGGTGAGGTCGCAAATAGCTAGTTGTTATCTTCTAATCTCTTTCTTTCTATCTTCCTTTTTTGTTTTGTTTTCTTTTCATTATGATGTGTGAGTAGTTTCATACTTGTTAGGGTAGGATAAGGGAAGTTTGAGAGAAGGAAATCTATCTCACTCTTTCCTTGCACAACAACTTAATTCGACTCCCGTTAATTGAACCACAATCCGCTCCTTACGGCACCCTATCCTACATGATAGCGGTGATTCCGTAGTGAGACCGGTTGTGGTTGAATTAACCGGAGGTTATGGCTAAGAGCCAAGAACGGACGAACAAGCACCAAAAGGAAGAACTTATGCGTTGGAAAGCCTAGCTTATACTCGCAAGTTCCTTCCTAGTCGTGCTAATCCCCGTTGTTGCCGATTACCGTAACACCGATATTAAGAGTGGCAACGAAAGAAGTGAGCGACTCCTAACACAAACTAACATAATCCTAACCCTAACAAGCTCTCTTTACATATCAATTTAACACTTAGTTAATCACAAACAAATCTGGACCTTCGGACTTAACTCGTTAAAGCACATAGAAAAAGATTCCCATCTCCCTGCGGACGACCCGTACTCAACCGTCTAGCTACAAGCGAAACCGTCTTGATTGCGGTAATTAACTAAAACTTGAACACGCAGAATCTCTACCAATCAAATGGTATTTGTTCATATCAGATTTTTGCATTTTTATACCGCCCAATTTTTATCACATTGCATATCGGTAGGTACTCTTGAGCCGTGTTTGCTAGTCAATTGCAGGATACAGGTTCTCGGCTCTAAACGGTGAAATCCATGGAAAAATACGACAAAATCCGAGTTCCTGCCAACCACAGATAAAACACGGGTCTCCGCTCTTTATCCGTCTGTTGCCACACACCAGTTTAAGAGACAAAATGGCAAATCAATGTCGTTTTCATGCACAAGGCTCAATGGAGGCACAAGATCCAAGAAATCTACACGGAGCTCGAGGAAATCATGACAAAAAGATACACATCAAATCACCTTTTGCTCAACAGAAATTCTGGAAAAATCGTGAAGAAAATCTGAGAAAATACATATACCAGAATAAAGGGCACACAAAACCAGGAGAAGCCACCAAAAATTGAAGACCTAAGTCCTCTATATGGCCGCGGTTCCACGGCCTAAGCATGCTTAGGCCGCGGAACCGCGGCCGTACTGGCGCCTCAGATGAATATTTTGCAAGGGCATTTTGGTCTTTTCATTTTAGTTCTAAATGTTGCCCTAGGTTTTCATTTTCCAGCCTATAAATACCCTAGAACCCTGTGAAGGAAAGTGTGCATAATCTTGTATTTTTCTAGATTTTAGAATACATGTTCTTCTTCCTCTTCTCATCTCTTCTCCATTGAAAAACTTGTAGTAAGCTTTTGTGAGTGAAGAATGATGAATAAAGAAGTTCCTTTTGCTATTATATTTGTCTTGTTCTCTTATTATTGCTTGTAATTTTCATTTGTTAACTTAGATGTTGTTATTTCTTGTTGTTTCTTTCTTTTCTCTTTTCCTTTATCCTTAAAACAACCATGATGCTTACGCTTGATCCTTGCCAAGGTGAGGTCGCAAATAGCTAGTTGTTATCTTCTAATCTCTTTCTTTCTATCTTCCTCTTTTGTTTTGTTTTCTTTTCATTATGATGTGTGAGTAGTTTCATACTTGTTAGGGTAGGATAAGGGAAGTTTGAGAGAAGGAAATCTTTCTCACTCTTTCCTTGCCCAACAACTTAATTCGACTCCCGTTAATTGAACCACAATCCGCTCCTTACGGCACCCTATCCTACATGATAGCGGTGATTCCGTAGTGAGACCGGTTGTGGTTGAATTAACCGGAGGTTATGGCTAAGAGCCAAGAACGGACGGACAAGCACCAAAAGGAAGAACTTATGCGTTGGAAAGCCTAGCTTATACTCGCAAGTTCCTTCCTAATCGTGCTAATCCCCGTTGTTGCCGATTACCGTAACACCGATATTAAGAGTGACAACGAAAGAAGTGAGCGACTCCTAACTCAAACTAACATAATCCTAACCCTAACAAGCTCTCTTTACATATCAATTTAACACTTAGTTAATCACAAACAAATCTGGACCTTCGGACTTAACTCGTTAAAGCACATAGAAAAAGATTCCCATCTCCCTGCGGACGACCCGTACTCAACCGGCTAGCTACAAGCGAAACTGTCTTGATTGCGGTAATTAACTAAAACTTGAACACGCAGAATCTCTACCAATCAAATGGCGCCGTTGCCGGGGAGACGGTAGTTTATTTCTTTGTGTAATTTCGGGTTAACTTGTGAATATAAAAAAACAACCGAAAAACAAAACAAAAAAAATATACTTTGTAAAAAAATCATCTTGTTATTTTTGATTAGTTTTTGTGCAAGTGTGCAGGATAATACAGAGTTCAAGTTCAGTGCCAAAGACGTGGGAAGATAGACCCATATTTCGCGGCTACACCGTGACGGATCAAAACGAAAAAGACGGTCTATTGGAAAATTCTGGAGCAGATACAGTGAACAATTCAAGATTCAGGACATCCAGACAACAAGAGGACACCCAACTGAGCATAACCCAGAAAAATGAAGATCCAATCCCACCATATTGCCGCGGTTCCGCGGCATAAGCTAGCTTAGGCCGCGGTTCCGCGGCCGTCTGGTGCCATCAGGGCTTCAAATTCCCTGTAAGTGTTTCTCTCCTCCTCCTCACTCCTCTGGACTCCAATAAACTGTGTTTTCTGCAGCATTCTTTGCGCAAACTCTCTTCCCCTTTCCAATAAACTGTTCTTGTGCAGGATTCTTTGCGCCGTGCTAAAAATAAAAATTGTTTGCAGTTGATTTGTTATCGCTTTGCATTCATTAATACGGACTTAAGGGGCTTGAAACCAATTCAGATTGGGTGGGGATTTCATCACCCTTCCCAGGACCCCAGAAATCACAAAAAGCATATGCATTGACCATTGTTAAATTAAAAAATACTAGACTCAGCCCTAAGGACTTCGCGCTCAATAGGACAGAGGACTAGTTACAGGCATCAGCCGTTTATCCTATCTGACTTTTGCGGTGCCTAGGCAAGTGTGACGAAGGCAAGTGGTTATTTAATTAAGGAACTTTGCAAAAGCGTTGGACAACCTCCCACTTACCTGGCACTTATCTGGCCGCATTAGACGGAGAAGAGGCGGTTTGAGGTCCTATTTCTAGCCCTCTGGAACAGTTAGGAGCTGTCTAGCAGACCTAGGTGACTCTAGATCTAGGTGTGATTGTGCATATCTTAATTGTGATTGCTTAAAACCGTAAGTCTGTACATATTTCTGTAAAGATCTTTCTAAAAAAAAACAAACAAAAAAAGGAAAAAATCAAAAACTTTTATAAAAACTTGTCGTTTGTCGCCAAATCCATTTTTCACCCACCACCCATCGTTTTTCTCCATTGACGTTTTCTTACCCTCATCTTCTCCGCTTTGACTATACTAAACTCGTTTAGTGTATGTCCGCTTGGACTCGGGACACTAGCGCCCGTCTAGTCCGCGTTACGTTAGTCGCCACCGACTATGGGATCAACTCAGACGTCGAAACTCCGTCCACTCCTCTTTCACCCCTTCCTTTGCCGGCCAACTCCGACGTTGACCGGAATTCTGTTCATACTTCTTCACCTTCACCTTCACCAACCTCTTCTTCCGCGATGTCAGGATTTAATCCGAACATCTCTTTGACTACCCTTGGATTGGCTCCACCTCCTACGGAGACCAATAACCCACCGCCGCCGCCTGTTGTAGCGCCGCAGCGAATCACGCTCCAGGATCGTTTCTATCCCACCCGTTCTGCACTTCCCACCTGCCTTTCTCTTCCACCGGCCAATGAGGATAATTTTGAAATTAAGCCCCACTTCATCAACATGCTTCCACGATTTCATGGGCTTGAATCTGAAGATGCCTATATCTTCATCAATAAATTTCAAAACGTTTGTGCCATGATGAAAACTACCCAACTGTCGGACGATGCTATACGTCTACGGGTCATTCCGTTCACTTTATGCGATCTTGCTGAAAAATGGCTGTATAGCACCGCTTCCCACTCCATAACCAGTTGGGACGAGTTTGTAAAAGCGTTTCTAAAGAAATTTTATCCGAATCATAAAACCGCAAGGATTCGCAATGAAATCAACCAATTCTCTCAGCTTCCTTCTGAACCCTTCTGGAAGTGCTTTGACCGGTACAAAGACCTTCTTGTTCAGTGTCCTCACCACGGTATAGAGAAATGGTAACTTTGCCAAACCTTATACGAGGGCCTGAACCCAGCAACGAAGCAGTTGTTGGAAACCATCTGTCAGGGCCACTTCCTATCGAAATCTGACGAGGAAGCGTGGCAGTTCTTTGACGACCTTGCGGAGCAAACGCTACAATGGGAGAGCACCAGACCGACTTCTTCTTCTTCTACCTCCACTTCTACCGGTCAGTCTAGGGTAGGAATTCACCAACTTGATGTCTCTATTGCGATGAAAGCTGAAATGGCTGCAATAACGAGAAAGCTTGAAGCAATAGAGAGCAAATTCTCTTCTCCTGCTCCTGCCCCTGTTCTTCCCCTTCGTACCATCTGCGCTTGTTGTTCTGATCCTTCTCACTTAACCAAAGAGTGTCCTTACAATCCACCATCACAAGGACAGGATCAAGTTAATGCTGCATTCCAGCAAAGACCGAGGAATGATCCATACTCTTCCACCTACAATCCCGGTTGGAGGAACCACCCCAATTTCGCCTGGAATCAGAATCAGAATCAATTCCAAGGCAACAATTTCCAAAGGGCCCCTCCGCCGCAACAACAAGCGCAACAACAAACTCAACATCAATATCAGCAGCCCTTCCAACCCCAACCTTTTCAAAATCAGACGAACAACTTTGCACCCAACAATTCTTTTCCACCAAACAACTTTGTTCCGTCAAACAACGATAAGGTTTCCTCGCTCGAACGAAGTCTGGAGGCGTTCGTTAAACAATCGACACAATCCACCGCAAACATCCAGTCTTCCATTCAGTCCTTAGTGCAACACATTGCCGCTCACGGGCAAAGCATCAAGACCATCGAGGCCCAGATTGCACAGCTGAATGCGGCCTTAAGCGAGCGAGAAAAGGGGAAGCTCCCATCCCAGCCACTCCTAAATCCCGGTCACCCACATAATGTACATGTTGCTCTTGAACAACAGAACCATAATGTGAGTGCCGTGACCACACTGAGATCGGGAAGGATGCTGCAAAACAACATTGGTACACGGATCAACGATGACACCCCAGCCGCTTCTTCTTCTTCTACTTCTTCTTCTTCTCCTGCTTCTTCGTCTTCTGAGCCTATTCTCCATTCTTCACAAGGCTCTCCTTCCTCTTCTTCTGCTCTGAACAGACCCACTTCTCACTCCACGAAAACACCTGTTCTGGGATCCGTTCCAACTCCACAATCTCCTCCTCCAGCATTAGACTCAACCAATTTTAAAAATGTTCCATTTCCAAACCGGTTGAGGTCTAATAAACAAAATCCTCAGATGGAGAAGATTCTGGAGTTATTTAAGCAGGTTAACATTAACATTCCTCTTTTAGATGCTGTCCAACAAGTCCCGTCCTACGCGAAAATCTTAAAGGACTTGTGCACGAAAAAGAGGAAGTCTCAGGTACCCAAGAAAGTTTTCTTGGCTAGTGCTGTGAGTGATGCCCTTACCCAATCTTTACCACAAAAACGGAAGGACCCTGGCTGTCCTACGATTTCTATTACTATTGGGAATAAGAACATCAACCGCGCACTATTAGATCTTGGTGCCAGTGTTAACCTGCTTCCGTACTCAGTATACGAGCAATTAGGCGTCGGAGAGCTGAAACCCACGCACTGCACTCTCCAAATGGCCGACCGATCGATCACCCATCCTAGGGGTGAGCTAGAGGATGTGTTAATAAAAGTCGGGGACTTCATATTCCCCGTTGACTTCATTGTATTAGACACACAGCCTGTAGCTAACCCCCGGAATCAAATTCCGGTGATACTCGGTCGCCCATTCCTTGCAACCTCAAATGCTGTGATCAATTGTTGTAATGGTTCGATGAACGTCTCTTTTGGAAACATGACGATTGAACTCAACATTTTTAGGTTAGGGAATCAGCCCGCCGAACCTAATGCTCATATACTGGACGTCTGCTCGATCCAGGAGATCACCCCAGAAGAGTGTGAATTCGAGGAGTTTCTGTTTGATCATGATAACCTTAACGCCACTAGTGCGTTCCTCCACGAACCTGCTGCTGTTTCTGCACCCGACAACGACTACGAGTGTTTCACGTTTTCAAACGATCTTAGCCGCTCACAACCCGAGTTTGAATCCTTCGACTTTCCGGATGAGTTACCTGAACCATCCAACTCGGTCGCCTACACTCGTTTTGAACCTTTGCTGGAGTCCTTTGAGTTCGAGACCTCTGCACCAATCTTGCCTTCAATCGTTTCACCTCCAGCGCTCGAACTCAAGCCTTTGTCGTCTCACCTTAAGTACGCTTACTTAGGTGAGAACGAGACCCTCCCTGTCATCATCTCGGCTTCTCTAGCTCCAGAGCAAGAGAAAGCCCTTCTCGCGGTCTTGCACAGCAACAGGCAAGCTTTTGGCTGGTCCATGGCGGACATCAAGGGGATTAGTCCCCTGATCGTTGAGCATCATATTCATCTGATGGATGATGCCAAACCAGCCCGGGATCCACAAAGACGGCTCAATCCAGTCATGAAAGAGGCTGTGAAGAAGGAGATCGTAAAATGTCTAGATAGTGGTATCATTTACCCTATCTCTGATAGCCAGTGGGTTAGCCCCATTCACGTTGTCCCCAAGAAATCAGGTATAACGGTCATAACCAACGAGGCGAATGAGTTAATCCCTACTCGCACCCAAACTGGGTGGCGAGTATGCATCGATTACAGAAAACTCAACGCCGCAACACGGAAAGACCACTTTCCGCTACCTTTCATTGACCAGATGCTTGAACGATTGGTCGGACACGAGTACTACTGCTTTCTTGATGGCTACTCTGGCTATAATCAAATTCCCATCGCTGAAAAAGACCAGGACAAGACCACTTTCACTTGTCCTTTCAGCACGTTTGCATATCGTCGCATGCCCTTTGGGTTATGCAATGCGCCCGCTACCTTCCAGCGGTGTATGATGGGAATCTTCTCAGACATGGTGGAAAAATTTCTGGATATTTTCATGGATGACTTCTCCATCTTCGGCGATTCCTTCAACGAGTGTTTGCTGCATCTTGACGCTGTTCTTACCCGATGTAAGGACAAGAATCTCATTTTGAATTGGGAGAAGTGCCACTTCATGGTGCGCGGAGGTATTGTCTTAGGACATATCATCTCACAAAACGGCATAGAGGTTGACAAAGCAAAGATTGAGGTCATTTCCAATCTGCCTCCTCCCCGATGCGTCAGAGATATCCGAGCCTTCCTTGGCCATGCCGGTTTCTATAGACGGTTCATCAAGGACTTTAGCAAGATTGCTAGGCCCTTGACTCTTTTGCTGGCCAAGGATACGCCATTCGACTTCAACTCGAGCTGTGTGACTGCATTCGAGTCATTGAAAAGCTCACTCACTTCTGCTCCCGTTCTTTCTCCACCTGACTGGACGCACCCATTCGAGATTATGTGCGATGCATCCGACTTTGCCATTGGTGCTGTCCTTGGACAACACATCAACAAGATGCCGCACGTAATCTATTATGCAAGCCGAACCCTGAACGACGCCCAACTCAATTATACAACAACTGAGAAGGAATTCTTGGCTGTTGTATTTGCTTTAGAAAAGTTCAGGCCCTACCTCATCGGCTCTCCAGTCATTGTCTACACTGACCATTCTGCTCTGCGCCATCTTTTTGCGAAGAAAGATGCAAAATCTCGGTTAATACGTTGGATCCTCTTGCTTCAAGAGTTTGACCTTGTCATTAAGGACAAACGAGGATGTGAAAACGCAGTTGCCGACCATCTCTCACGACTTCCTTCTTCGCCTTCGCTCCCAATTCTGATTAACGACGTTTTCCCGGATGAACAGCTCTTGACAGTATCTTGCGAACCCTGGTTCGCAGATATTGTGAACTATTTGGCCACGAGATTACTACCGACTGAGTGGTCAAGTCAGGACAGACTTTGCTTCTTATCCCAAGTAAAACACTTTTACTGGGATGAACCCTATTTGTTCAAGTACTGTCCCGACCAGATTATTCGTCGGTGTGTCCCTGACGAGGAATTCAAGAGTGTGCTGTCATTTTGCCACGATCAAGCGTGTGGCGGGCATTTTGGCCCCAGAAAGACAGCTGAGAAGATCTTGCAATGTGGTT
Organism: Agapanthus africanus; assembly: GCA_030015575.1. Classification (NCBI taxonomy): domain Eukaryota; kingdom Viridiplantae; phylum Streptophyta; class Magnoliopsida; order Asparagales; family Amaryllidaceae; genus Agapanthus; species Agapanthus africanus. The sequence goes on along the minus strand of CM057341.1, from coordinate 312,619,085 downwards.
TCTACTGGCCACAACTCTTCAAAGACGCTCATGACTATTGCAAGACTTTCTCCCGGTGCCAACACATGGGCCGGATATCCCGGAGGAACGAGATGCCGCTCCAACCGATCTTGGTTGTGGAGATTTTCGATGTTTGGGGGATAGATTTCATGGGGCCGTTTCCCAGCTCTTTTGGGAACTTGTACATCCTTCTCGCTATTGATTACGTCTCTAAATGGGTCGAGGCTGTGCCCAGCCGGACTAACGACAACAAGGTTGTCGTTAGGTTTCTTAAAGAAAACATCTTCTCCCGTTTTGGGCACCCCCGAGCGATCATTAGCGACAATGGAAGTCATTTCTGCAACAAAACTTTCGAAGCCTTGATGCGGAAATACTCCATTAATCATAAGCTCTCTACGCCCTACCACCCCCAAACCTGCGGGCAGGCCGAAGTTTCAAATCAGCAAATCAAGCAGATACTGGAGAAGACGGTTTCCAAGAACCGTAAGGATTGGTCGCTGAAACTCACTGATGCCCTTTGGGCATTTCGAACCGCTTATAAGACCGATCTTGGCATGTCTCCCTATCGGCTTGTGTACGGAAAAGCCTGCCACCTACCTGTCGAAATAGAGCATCGCGCATTTTGGGCAATAAAGGAGCTGAATCTGTCTCTCGATGATGCGGGCAGCCATCGGAAGCTGCAGTTGAACGAATTAAGCGAGCTTAGGGATGAGGCTTACGATAACGCGGTTGTTGTTAAGAACCGAACGAAGGTGGTTCACGATAAACACATTTTGCGCAAAACCTTCATACCTGTTCAGCAGGTACTGCTTTACGACACCCGACTTCACTTCCATCCTGGAAAGCTCAGATCTCGCTGGAAAGGGCCGTATTTTGTGCGGAATGTATATCCGCAGGGCGCTGTGGATTTGGAAAATCCGAAGGACGGTTCATTTTTCAAAGTGAATGGACACCGACTCAAACCGTACCTTAGCGCCGAACCAACATAGGAGCTCCTGGTCTTACAGGAGCCGGTATACCCTGCATGATCTTCCTCTGCCTACCACCAAACTTCGGTTATCCAGCCAAGAACAGTGGACACTGTTCCAAATAAGTTTGGGGGTATGTATAAACCATTTTGTATATATTCGTGGATATTCTTTTTCTTTTTCTTTTCTTTAAAAACAAAAACAAAAAAATTGTGTATCGCTAACCGACAATTTTGACCCTTCAAATGATCTCTTCATGCGATGACAGTGAGGACACTGTCCAGTTTAAGTTTGGGGGTACGCTCGGTACGCATTTCTAACCTTCGCATTCATATGTATATTTTGCATCTGCATATTAAAATCCATAAAATCCATAAAAATCTGAAAATTTTCTAAAAATATAAAAACTTTTCTGTCAAGTTAGCTTGTGGAAGAACTCTGATTTAACATTTCGACGGTTTTGTTTGATAAAATAAGAATAACTAAATCTTATGTTTAGATTTTGAAAACCTGAAAGATAACTCTCCTTTGAAGTTAACTATAGCTGATATACGTCTTTACATCACACTACACGTGTCGTGAGTTTTTGAGAATTAGATGACAAGTCTTTTATGTCGAAAAACTTTTAAATGGATCAATGATTTTCTGAGGATCAAATAGGTTTGTTCTGAAATAAGTAATATCAAGAATAGTTTATGAAGTAAAGCGAATATGAAGGAATGTTATTGATGCCGTAATTGGAACTAAGTATGAAAAATAACCCATCTGAAACTTGATTGGAATGATTACACACCGAACCCACTAAACACGTCTTTTATCCAAAAAAATAATTGAACTGCCGGTTATATCTCCGTTCGTATTAAATCATCTGATTTTCACGCCAAACTGTCTTTTGTTTTTGGACCTAGGTAACTTGAGTAATTAAGTCCGCTGGGGTGTTTCTACACCTAATGCCCTAAAACCAACTGGTTTGGGTGCATTGGCCCTAAGCTCGCTAAGAAGCCTAGAAAGTCCAGATTAAAACAAAGTCAAGCAAGTGTTCTCTCCGAGTTAAAATTCCTAACGGTTCTTTGTGTGAGAATAATCTTGATAAAAGACAGGCTTTTATAAAAAAAATTTAGTGGAGATATGAAGGTTTTACTCTATGATAAAGACTATTGCACGTTCACAGAGGTGTGTATGAAATGAAAACAAGTAAACGGTGGAGTGAAAAATAAGACCTAGTTTCCTGTTAAGGAAGATTGAAATTCTGAAGTTGAAACCTTACTGGAAAACGAAACTTGAAAAATGCTTACCTCTTTATAAAACTTATGTGATCCTTTCAAAATTCTTATCTGGGCTTTATTGTGTGACGTGAGGACTTTATTCGACCTTTCTGGAGCTTAACGACACTATTTGCACTGCACGTAAAGACATATAAAATCTGTAGTTAAATAAGAAGCGAGGTGTGAAAAATAAGGGTTCGATAGTCTAGACTTAGGATAATAGAATTGTTATTTTCTGAGTCAAAACTTTAGGGTTTGAATCTTAGTTATTTTACAGAACTAGCTTGACCGGATTTTGTGGGTAGTATCCGCTGAAAACCCTCAGGAGACACCACTCCTCCTACTAGGGACACCAAGAGGTTTAACGGCTTGTTGCACATGCTCAGTGCAATCGCGTTCCCTGCGAAAGTGAGGTTAGGAAATTTTTTTGTGAATAAATTGGCTTTGCTCGGGACGAGCAAATGATAAGTTTGGGGGTATTTGTTCATATTAGATTTTTGCATTTTTATACCGCCCAATTTTTATCACATTGCATATCGGTAGGTACTCTTGAGCCGTGTTTGCTAGTCAATTGCAGGATACAGGTTCTCGGCTCTAAACGGTGAAATCCATGGAAAAATACGACAAAATCCGAGTTCCTGCCAACCACAGATAAAACACGGGTCTCCGCTCTTTATCCGTCTGTTGCCACACACCAGTTTAAGAGACAAAATGGCAAATCAATGTCGTTTTCATGCACAAGGCTCAATAGCAGCACAAGATCCAAGAAATCTACACGGAGCTCGAGGAAATCATGACAAAAAGATACACATCAAATCACCTTTTGCTCAACAGAATTTCTGGAAAAATCGTGAAGAAAATCTGAGAAAATAGATATACCAGAATAAAGGGCACACAAAACCAGGAGAAGCCACCAAAAATTGAAGACCTAAGTCCTCTATATGGCCGCGGTTCCGCGGCCTAAGCATGGTTAGGCCGCGGAACCGCGGCCGTACTGGCGCCTCAGATGAATATTTTGCAGGGGCTTTTTGGTCTTTTCATTTTAGTTCTGAATGTTGCCCTAGGTTTTCATTTTCCAGCCTATAAATACTCCAGAACCTTGTGAAGGAAAGGGTGCATAATCTTGTATTTTTCTAGGTTTTAGAATACATGTTCTTCTTCCTCCTCTCATCTCTTCTCCATTGAAAAACTTGTAGTGAGCTTTTGTGAGTGAAGAATGATGAATAAAGAAGTTCCTTTTGCTATTATATTTGTCTTGTTCTCTTATTATTGCTTGTAATTTTTATTTGTTAATTTAGTTGTTGTTATTTCTTGTTGTTTCTTTCTTTTCTCTTTTCCTTTATCCTTAAAACAACCATGATGCTTACGCTTGATCCTTGCCAAGGTGAGGTCGCAAATAGCTAGTTGTTATCTTCTAATCTCTTTCTTTCTATCTTCCTCTTTTGTTTTGTTTTCTTTTCATTATGATGTGTGAGTAGTTTCATACTTGTTAGGGTAGGATAAGGGAAGTTTGAGAGAAGGAAATCTCTCTCACTCTTTCCTTGCCCAACAACTTAATTCGACTCCCGTTAATTGAACCACAATCCGCTCCTTACGGCACCCTATCCTACATGATAGCGGTGATTCCGTAGTGAGACCGGTTGTGGTTGAATTAACCGGAGGTTATGGCTAAGAGCCAAGAACGGACGGACAAGCACCAAAAGGAAGAACTTATGCGTTGGAAAGCCTAGCTTATACTCGCAAGTTCCTTCCTAGTCGTGCTAATCCCCGTTGTTGCCGATTACCGTAACACCGATATTAAGAGTGGCAACGAAAGAAGTGAGCGACTCCTAACTCAAACTAACCTAATCCTAACCCTAACAAGCTCTCTTTACATATCAATTTAACACTTTGTTAATCACAAACAAATCTGGACCTTCGAACTTAACTTGTTAAAGCACATAGAAAAAGATTCCCATCTCCCTGCGGACGACCCGTACTCAACCGGCTAGCTACAAGCGAAACCGTCTTGATTGCGGTAATTAACTAAAACTTGAACACGCAGAATCTCTACCAATCAGTTGCTTTGGAAAGATTTAAGAGGTCTTTTCTCAGAATTTAATTCTGTTAACAGATAGGCTTTGAAAGCTGGTCACGTGTGGCCACGTGACCCTTGGTCACGTGTGGGCACGTGACCCCCTTGGAACGAGCCCTCTTCTTTCTTTCCACGCTCTGCTTTCTGGTCGCTGCTTAGCTGTCACGTGCCACCACGTGACCCCTGGTCACGTGTGAGCACGTGACCCTCGTCTGGAGCCTTTTTCTTGATTCAATCAGAGAATTGATTCTGCCGTTTTTGAGTGTCACGTGCCAACACGTGACCCTGGTCACGTGGGAGCACGTGACTCTTTCTGAAGCCCTTTTCTTCGATGTAGTTGGGAAACTGAATTTGCCTTGCCGATACTTTTAGATGTCACGTGCCAACACGTGATTGCTGGTCACGTGTAAGCACGTGACCCTTTTCTGAAGCCTTTTCCGTAAGCTTTCCTAATTTTAAATCAGGAAACAACAGTAATGCAGTGGAAGTAGAAGAAGAAGACGGTAATATGACAGAAGAAGAAGAAGAAAATAACTTCTTTTCAGGAGAAGAAATAGAGGATATGGTAAATGTTGCTCTTGGTAATAGTAATCCTACCGAAAAAGACATTCCTTCCGGTCAAAGATATCATGCAGATAAGTATGAGAAGTACATGAATGATGTCATGAGACTAATTTATGAGAATGCAAAGTATTCGACACTATCATGGTTTGTCTAAGTTTTCAATAAATAGATGGAGCAACAACTAATTCACGATATTTCTCAAGTTCCCAAAATATTCTATGCCCCCGGAAAATAACGTGCCCGAGAGCTGGTATGAAGCCCAAAATATAATGTCTGATTTGGGTCTAAAATGTATGAAAATTCATGTATGTCCCAAAAATTGCGTGTTGAACCGGAAAGAGAACTCGTATTTGAAAGAGTGTCCCATCTGCAGAGAGGATAGGTATAAACCGAAAGTATCTGATAAGAAGCCAGATAAACCTGTCAAGGTAGCACGATAATTTCCCATAACACATAGGCTACAAAGACTATTCAGGTGTTAGAAGATAGCGGAGGCAATGCTTTGGTATCACCATACTGCTCTAAGCGAAGATGAAAAAATGGGTCATCCGAAAGATTTGCCGGCATGGAAGGATTTCGATAGGAGGCACAAAACATTCAATAGTGATTCTCGCAATATCAGGCTCGGACTGGTTAGTGATGGCTTCTGTCCATTCAACTATATGGGTGGATGCTACAACACATGGCCCGTTATAATGATAGTTTATAATTTGTCGCATTGGTTGGTTATGGACCAGTTCTAATTTATGATACCTCTTCTTATTGACGGTCCGAAATCATAGGGAAATAATATCGACGTCTACCTCCGGCCTCTGATCGATTAGTTAAAATTCTTATTCATTGATGGTGTGGAGACTTGCGATGTAAATACAGACACACCCTTCATGATGAGTGCGACTTTAATGTGGACAATTAATGACTTTCCTGCATATGGAATGCTATCGGATTGCTCCGTACATGGTTACAAAATATGCCCTTACTGCCATAAAGATACAACATTGAGACGATTGAATTTTAGCAAAAAACCTTATTATTGTGGTCATCGGTGTTTCCTGCCACTAGATCATCCCTATAAGTTTGACTTTGTTCACTTTGATGGTCGTCGGGAGCTTTTGGGCCTCCATCCCCATTATCCAGAGAGGACGTGATTGCTCAGTGGGATGGTTACAATAACATGAGTTTCGGGGTAGATCCGGCAAGACATGACACTCCACACGGCTAGAACAAGTTAAGCATTTTTTACGAGCTACCGTACTGGTAAAAAATTTAGTGCATCATTGTTTGGACATCATGCACATTGAGAAGGGAATATCCGAGCACGTACTTAACTTACTTCTTTATAAAGATGAAAAATCGAAAGACAGCCTCCGCCCTCGCATGGATTTTCAAGACCGGGAAATCAGAAGTGATTTTCATTCTAAACCAATAGTGGGTAGACCAGACAAGTTTCTACTTCCCAATGCCATGTATCATATGTCACGACAGGAAAATAAAAGGTTCATGCAGGTGTTACATGATTTGATAGTTCCCACAGGTTTCTTAGAATCATTAAATAAGAAGATAAAGATTGTGAAAGGAAATATCGATGGGCTGAAAAGTTATGATCATCATATTATTATGGAGCACCTTCTCTCATTAGCCCTAAGGACTTCCCTTCATGAATCGATTGGTTTAGTCATCAAAGATCTTTGCTGCTTCTTTAAGTAATTGTGCGCTTAAAATATCGAGGTTGACGAGGTGGAGAAGCTAGAAAATGTGATCCCCTTGATACTGTACAAGCTTGATCGGATTTTCCCGCCGTCATTTTTTGATATCATAATACACCTGACGGTTCATCTTGCAACCAAGGCTAAACTTGCCGCACCTGTATAATATCGATGGATTTATCCCGTCGAAAGATAACTTGAATTTTTCGGTTCATGCATTTTGTAAAATTTTTGCTTTCTTATATGTTTGTATTTCTTTATTTAACATATGTTTCTTAAGGTACCTCTACACTCTAAAATTATATACGCAATAGAAATTGACCAGAGGGTTCTATCATGCAAGATTATCTCCTATATGAAGTAACAACATTTTGTTCCTGCTGTCTGGAAGAAAACATTAAGACGGGGATTAATAGGCCTCAGAGAATTCAGGACGAACCGTATGGTAAAATTGATTAAAAGATAGTAAAACCTATATTTATCAACAAGATACATTGGTTTATCCTTCTCAATAGAGGATGTCTAGATGATATTAGAGAGTAAGTCTGTTTTGCATTAATTGTTCTTTATATATGTATATATGAAATAATATAATGTTGACGTTAAAATTTAATGTTGATAACATAATTCATAACAATGAATTACGTGAGGGGCATCCTGATTGTAATGATGATCTAACTGACAATTTTGACCCTTCAAATGATCTCTTCATGCGATGACAGTGAGGACACTGTCCAGTTTAAGTTTGGGGGTATGCTCAGTACGCATTTCTAACCTTCGCATTCATATGTATATTTTGCATCTGCATATTAAAATCCATAAAATCCATAAAAATCTGAAAATTTTCTAAAAACATAAAAACTTTTCTGTCAAGTTAGCTAGTGGGAGTACTCTGATTCAACATTTCGACAGTTTTGTTTGATAAAATAAGAATAACTAAATCTTATGTTTAGATTTTGAAAACCTGAAAGATAACTCTCCTTTGAAGTTAACTATAGCTGATATACGTCTTTACATCACACTATACGTGTCGTGAGTTTTGGAAATTAGATGACAAGTATTTTATGTCTAAAAACTTTTAAAATAGATAAATGATTTTCTAAGGATCAAATAGGTTTGTAATACCAAGAATAGTTTATGAAGTGAAGTGAATATGAAGGAATGTTATTGATACCTTAATTGGAACTAAGTCTGAAAAATAACCCATCTGGAACTTGATTAGAATGATTACACACCGAACCCACTAAACACGTCTTTTATCCAAAAAAATAATTGAACTGCCGGTTATATCTCCGTTCGTATTAAATCATCATGATTTTCACGCCTAACTATCTTTTGTTTTTGGACCTAGGTAACTTGAGTAATTAAGTCCGCTGGGGTGTTTCTACACCTAATGCCCTAAAACCAACTGGTTTGGGTACATTGGCCCAAAGCTCGCTAAGAAGCCTAGAAAGTCCAGATTAAAACAAAGTCAAGCAAGTGTTCTCTCCGAGTTAAAATTCCTAACGGTTCTTTGTGTGAGAATAATCTTGACAAAAGACAGGTTTTTATAAAAAATATTTCTAGCGGAGATATGAAGGTTTTATTCTATGATAAAGACTATTGCACGTTCACAAAGGTGTGTATGAAATGAAAACAAGAAAAATGTGGAGTGAAAAATAAGACCTAGTTTCCTGTTAAGGAAGATAGAAATTCTGAAGTTGAAACCTTGCTGGAAAACGAAACTTGAAAAATACTTAATTCTTTATAAAACTTATGTGATCCTTTTAAAATTGTTATCTGGGCTTTATTGTGTGACATGATGACTTTAATCGATCCTTCTGGAACTTAACGACACAATTTACACTGCACGTAAAGACATATAAAATCTTAAGTTAAATAAGAAGCGAGATGTGAAAAATAAAGTTTCGATAGTCTAGACTTAGGATCATAGAATTGTTATTTTCTGAAACAAAACTTTAGGGGTTTGAATTATAGTAATTTTGCAAAAACTAGCTTGACCAGATTTTGTGGGAAGTATCCGCTGAAAACCCTCAGGAGACAACACTCCTCCTACTAGGGACACCTAGAGGTTTAACGGCTTGTTGCATATGCTCAGTGCAATCGCGTTCCCTGTGAAAGTGAGGTTAGAAATTTTTTTGTGAATAAATTGGCTTTGCTCGGGACGAGCAATTGATAAGTTTGGGGGTATTTGTTCATATCAGATTTTTTTCATTTTTATACCGCCTAATTTTTATCACATTGCTTATCGGTAGGTACTCTTGAGCCGTGTTTGCTAGTCAATTGCAGGATATAGGTTCTCGGCTCTAAACGGTGAAATTCATGGAAAAACACGACAAAACCCGGGTTCCTGCCAACCACAGATAAAACACGGGTCTCCGCTCTCTATCCGTATGTTGCCGCACACCAGTTTAAAAGACAAAATGGCAAATCAATGTCATTTTCATGCACAAGGCTCAATGGCAACACAAGATCCAAGAAATCTACGCGGAGCTCGAGGAAATCATGGCAAAAGATCCACATCAAATCACCTTTTGACTTGCTGAAATTCTGGACAACTTGTGGAGAGATTCTGAGAAACAAAGTGTACCAAACTGATCCAAACATCAACACTAAGAAGTACAAAAAATATGAGGATCCAACTCCACTAAAGTGCCGCGGTTCCGCGGCATAAGCATGCTTAGGCCGCGGAACTGCGGCCGTACGGTGGCGACGGAAGGTGGGCTTTTAGGGTTATTTTTGTCTTTTCATATAGAGGCAGAATTTTGCCATAGGTTTCCATTTCCCTGCCTATAAATAGTCCAGAACTTGCCAAAGCCAAGGGTCCATAATCTTGTATTTAGATTTTAGGTTATATGTTATTGTTCTTCTTCCTCCTCTCATCTCTTCTCCATTAAAAAATTGTAGTGAGCTTTTGTGAGTGAAGAATGAATAAAGGAGTTCTTGTTCTTACCATGCTTGTCTTTTTATTTTGTTAACTATTATTGCTTGTAATTTTTCATTTGCTAAATTAGTTGTTGTTATTTGTGTTTGTTTCTTTCTTGTTCTCTTTTCCTTTATCCTCAAACAACCATGATGCTTACGCTTGATCCTTGCCGAGGTGAGGTCGAAAATAGCTAGTTGTAATCTTCTAACCTCTTTCTTTCTATCTTCCTCTTTTGTTTTATTTTCTTTTTGTTATGATGTGTGAGTAGTTTCCATACTTGTTAGGGTAGGATAAGGGAAGTTTGAGAGAAGGAAATCTCTCTCACTCTTTCCTTGCCCAACATCTTGATTCGAACTCCCGTTAATTGAACCACAATCTGCTCCCTACGGCATCCTATCCTACATGATAGCGGTGATTCCGTAGTGAGACCGATTGTGGTTGAATTAACCGGAGGTTAAGGCTAAGAGCCAAGAACGGACGAACAAGCACCAAAAGGAAGAACTTATGCGTTGGAAAGCCTAGCTTATACTCGCAAGTTCCTTCCTAGTCGTGCTAATCCCCGTTGTTGCCGATTACCGTAACACCGATATTAAGAGTTGCAACGAAAGAAGTGAGCGACTCCTAACTCAAACTAACCTAATCCTAACCCTAACAAGCTCTCTATATATATCATTTTATCACTTAAGTAATCTCAAAACAAACCTGGAAAATTGGACTTAACTCGTTAAAGCACATAGAAAAATATTCACATCTCCCTGCGGACGACCCGTACTCAACCGGCTAGCTACAAGCGAAACCGTCTTAATTGCGGTAACAAACTTAGCATGCAAAAACTCTACCAATCAGACATGTTCTGGGATTTTTGAACTCCGGTCAAGTGTTGAGCTATTTGGGAAATCTTGGGTGTTTGATCATTCGATCGGAAAGTTTAACATTGTCTATTTATCTGGAATGTGATACAATATTTGTAATCCACAACTAGTTATGAGATAACTAATTTGAATGTTATAAATCTAGCAGTTTAGTCTCAGATGATCAGTTGCCACGGGATTTTGATGCGATCAAAAGTCCGTTGCAATCACGTAGCGTACGCGGATACTCGCCGGGTAAACTTAATAGATAGCCACGCCCCATAGCCCCAACCAAGTGACTGCAGGAGAACCTCGTCGCCAAAAGCATCCGTTCGGGTGCTCGCGGCAGCGGTGTTCCGTCTTAGTGCACTTCGTCGACGGCATCGGGGGTGCGGCCGTCTACTAAATTTTTCGACGAGTATTCGATCAGGATGTCGGGAATCTTGTTGAATTGCCCGACCAGATATTGAAAAGTGTTTTCGATATTGAGACTAAAATACGGGTTTTATAATTGTTAGGCATGCGATGTCTAAGAAATTCATTTAGTTAGGCATGCGATGTCTAAAGTGGTTGCGGATTCCAACTGTTGTAGTTTTACACTTTCTTTTCTGCGACCGTAAGTGTAATATGTGGTGTATCGCCGGTTTCGTTGCTATACATCAACGACAACTGCGATACGCATATTTACTTACGTTGATGACATGTGATGTTATGTGTTGCTGTGATATATTATATTGGATCGTCGTGTTTTGAATAGCCGGAGGTTTTATGTGAGATGAGGGTTTTTATTTTCATTCATGTAAAATTCATTGTATGTAATATTCTTTTATTGGGGCAATTCCGATCTGAGGATGACGTCACCATTGTATATTATTTACTTTTCCGCATTAGGATAGACCCAAGGCGGGGAGCATAAGTAACCGGCTTCTAGGGTCCAGTGGGAGACCATCTCGAGGAGTCGAGACCGGGTCTCCTAACTCTAGAACTGGCAGGGTTACTTGCCGCTCTCGTAGGGGTCTAGGGATGTGGGTTTGGCTATTCATCACGACCGTGGAATCCGTGTTTTTATACAGGCTCACAATAAAACACGGACAACCTAGTATATCTAATATTTCATATATGTACTTCTGCTGCAATGTTCTGTGATGAGATCATATTACTGCCTGAGACGAATGTTTATATTATATATATGAGATATATATTATATTGCTGATTTCGTTTCAAATGTGATGCTTGTGAAGCATAATAAAACGGGACTTCATCAATGAGATTAATGAAATAAAAGAAATCTAAAGATATTGTAGAAACTTGTTTTAAAATTTGATAGCTCTAGTTCTTGCTTTGCATAGCGGTATTCCTTGTAGAATATCCAGCACCTTATTCGATAAGGAAAAAGCTGAGATCCCTTCAACGGGAGTGACCTCTTTAGCGAAACTAGCAAATGCTACACACTCGGTTTGTCTTTTGATTGCTTCTATAGTTTTTGCTTTGCATAGTAGTATTTGTGAAATATCATGTACCTTATTCGATAAGGAAAGAGCCGACGATCCCTTCACCGGGAGTGACCTCTTTAGCAAAACTAGAAAAGCCTAAAAAACACTCCATTTAAAATCACTCGATTCTACAATGATATCAAGTTCATTACGCAAAAGGTTTTCTTAAAAACCTGTCGTAGCCCTCCGTCTTTTCAGATAAGTACTACTTAGTATTCGTGCTACGTTTGTTGACTATGTTAAGACGTAGTGTACGGTAGCTGACTAGTGTTTATCTGCATAAGCATATGATGCGATTGGATTAGGGTAGTCGTACAACTTTGTTGACCTTGTTAAGGGTCGTACGGGTGGGTTTAATTCAATCGGGAATTGACGGGTTGAACATGGCTAGCGCTTATGATTTGTTGACCTTGTTAAGATCATAAGTCGCTAGGGGAAAAATATTATTGGGAATTTCAAGTGTTGAAATTTGCAATGAGATTGCATACCTCCTATGAGATAGTTGGATCCCGATACCCACTGCGAGTAAGAGTTACTCCTGGGAGAGTTTTACACATTATAATTAGCCGATCAAGTAGGTGTCTAGAAAGGTGTCAACGGGGTTAAGCCTCTGGGAAAACGAGTTTTACTTTAATTAGGTCCGTGCGAAAGCACGGGGAACCTCCCTCAAAGTACCGGCACTTGCCTGGCTGAAAGATTGGCGAACTTGTAGGGTGTAATTAATCCCGGCTAGTCTTTCCTTTTAGGGTTTGAAGGAAGATTTACCAAAACAGTGGGAGACATCCTGATTAGATATATTAATAACCAATCTAATCTTGCAAGAGCATACGCTGAGTGTTTTTTTCTCTCTTTCTCCAGGTAGCGACCGTGTCACGCCTTAATCAAGATAATAATACGGATGTATTGACAGAACCTGCTTGTTATACTGCGCTAGGGAACATTGATCCCGCTCCAACTTATAATTGTTATAAGACCGAGCAGGAAATTGGGGATTACCAGAATTCTCGTACCGCCCAAACGAAGAAAGTGCATGATGATGCATCTTCTTCGGGTGTGTTCATTACAGAGTACTTTTTCTCAGTATCCTTTACATCCTGGGTATGAGATACCGGATCAGGATCCCGCAAATGTAATCTGTTACATGAGCTACAGATAGGTAGAGAACTGAGAACGGGTGATAAGTTTCAAGAGTTGAAAATGATGCAAGTGTTGCAGCCAAGTCTGTGGGCAGTTATCACCCTGTATTACCAGAATACATTAATTCTAAAAGAATGTTATTAGATACCAAACCTGATATACAACATCATATCAGTATCTTTATTTAATAAAGAAGGATATAATTTTGTATTGTTGAATAATATTTTGAACATTTTCTATATCAAAAGTTGATCGGTTCAGGCACGTTATCTAAAAGCATATACGCTCTAAATCAAATTACAGTTCTTAGTGTATAGAACACACACAAGAGGAAGAGTTCAGAAATGAACAAATCCTTCTTGAGGTTTTGTAGACTAGGTCATTTCAATGCGACCCGACTAGCTAAGTTACATAGAGATGCATATTTAAATTTGTTTGAATTTACATCTTGTAAAACTTGCCGGTCATGTCACAAAGATAAGATGACCACAACTCTGTTTATTGGAAACAGAGAAAGAGTTAGTGAACTCTTGGGATTGATACATGATAATGTATGAAAGTCCCCTGTCTACACATGTCAAAACTGGTTCTTTGTACTTTATTATATTCACTGATGGTCTCTCAAGATTCACACATGTGTTCCTGTTGAAACACAAGTCTGAATCTTTTGAGAAATTAAATGAATATGAGTTAGAAGTAGAGAACCAAAACGGGTATAAGTATTATGTCCTTTGATGTGATCAGGGAGGAGAATACTTAAGCACGGGATTCCTGGACTATTCTAAAGGAGAATGAGATTCTCTCTCAGCATTACTCCTCCGTATACACCACAGCACGTCGGTGTATCGGGGCGGAGCAATCACACCCTATTAGATATGGTGCGCTCTATGATGAGTACTACTGAGTTTCCTATTTCCTTTTAGGAGTAATCCACTTGAGAAGCTGCATACCTATTGAATAGGGTTCCAATCAAATCATATGCCTACCATTCCATATGTGATATGGTATGGGAAGAGCCCATCTCGTAAGGATGTTAAGATTTGGGGTTGTCCAGCCTATGCCTAAAAGCAAAATCCGGACAAGCTCGAGGCAAGGTCAGTTCTGTGGATGTTTGTTGGATATCCCAAGCATTAGCAAGGGAATATCTTCTACCACATCGAGGAACAAAAGATGTTTTGTTTCTCAGCATACCACCTTTGTGAATGGGAATTTCTTGTGAAGAAATCAGTGGTCATGAGGTAGAACTGGAAAGAGTTCCAGCTATACAAACTGCAGCTGATGATTTGGTAGAGCCAAAGGATTCAATAGTTTCCAACGAAGCTCAGCCTCTCCGCCGATCTAGTAGGATTCCTCACCTACCTGAGAGATACTTCGGTTTTCTCTATGACAGTGGGAGAGAAGATTGCATCATGAGATGATGACCCAACTTGTTTCGAGTAGGCCATCAAGAGTGGGGACTCTGTAAGAATGGCTGGATGCTAATGCGATCTGAGATGGAATCCTTATACACCAATAAAGTATAGACTTTGGTTGCTTTATCTGAAGGGTTAAATCCCCATTAGGAGCAAGTATATCTTGAGAAGATTACTTGGTGTACATAGAAAAGTTGAGACTTTCAAAGCTATGCTTAAGTCCATCCAGATCCAACTTGCCATTGCTACATACCATGACTACGATTTCTGGCGGTTGTGTGTCATGACAGCTTTTCTAAATAATGATTTAGAAGAGAGCGTCTATAAGTACACAGCCAGAGGGCTTCGTAGACAGTGAGAGCAGCGGAAACGTGTGCAAGTTGCTTTATGGGATAAAGCAGGCATCGCAGAGTTGGAACATCTGTTTTGATGTGGTAGTCAAAGAGTTTGACTTCATCAAAATGGAAGATGAACCTTGTATATAAAAAAAAGTAGTAAAGAGTATGGTGGTGATCCTCGTATTGTACGTGGATGATATACTCTTGATAGGAAAGGAGTTTCCTATGCTACGCTCGGTCAATCTCCTCTTATCACAAGGATTCTCTATACAGGATCAAGGTGATACCTCCTAAATCCTGGGTTTTGGATCTATGAGATAGATCTAATAGGATGTTAGGATTCTCACTAGCTGTAGTGAGATGGTATCGATCGATCCTGGGGAGAATCACTGGAAAGGTTCCAAGGTGATAAGGACGACTGAATGTCAGTCGCAGGCATTGATTTTACCCTCAGTGGAGGGACGGTATGTTGGAAGAGTTCCAAACTAGATACCGTGACATACTAGACGATTAAAGGCAAGATACATCGTTACCAAGGATACTACCAAAGAGGCAGTCTAGATATTTTTTTGTTCATGAGATGAACTTCGTTCCTGCCATTGTGTGACAATAGAGTTGTGGCTTATGCCTAGAATCCCCCGTCCCATCTGAGATCCAGACATATTCTTAGGCAGTATCACCTGATCATGGAGATGGTTGGTCTCCAGGGAGATCGAGGATAGGAGAGTAGACACAGAGGACAACAGCGCGGATCCACTCACAAAGGCCTATTTCCCAGTAGAGACTTTTATGGGATGGTTGAGTAGGAGATACTTCAACCACAGCTGATTGTTGGGTATGCGATACTATAACAGATGGCCCTAGTGCAAGTGGGAGATTGTTAGTTATATGTATACCCTAGAGGCCATTACTGTATATACGATGTATATTGTAGTGGATGCTTGGACATATATAGGGAGAACTTTCTTGCTCGACATGATAGTATGCTATCTGGTTACTCTTTATCTTAACATGTACTCTGATTGTCTCTTTGTTACATGTTGATAAAGCCTTTAGGATGAGCACTTGACTACCAGAACTATGATGCAGATCATACTAGTGGGGACAGTGTAGTCGCTAAGTACATCCTTCAAATATTCCTAGTCGTGGGAGTACCGAGACAGGGCGTCGATACTCCAGAGTAGACTAGTGTATGCGCTTCTTGACCCATATGATGGGCGATGGATGATCCCATATCCATTGGTGTTTGACATCAGAGAAGGTATATGGGTGCTCAGTGGAGACTGGGTACACTGGACGGACTCGCCGAGAACTCCCAGATGGTATTATACCTCACGTCAGATGGCAGTTCTCTGGTGACACTGGTACAGGTTAGTCTGTAAACCCGAGATCGTCATAGAGTCTTGTGTGATTCCCACTGTGCTTTGATTTCCCTCATACCACATCCAAGAGAACGTGCAAAACGGTGGCTTTTGGGTACAGTCCCGAATCGCATGGAGGCAATGAGCGATAGGAGGGGTTTCGTCTCTCCCGGTATAGGGAGTTAATGTTGCGCTGTGTTCGATTGGCTATAACTGGAAATTCCTGGCCAGGGTTGCTGAGATTTACTGGTATGTGTTATCAGTAGTTTCTCGAACTGTTATGGACCTCATATCGACACGACTTATCAAGCTACTGGGGTCTGACGTTTACCATCCCTAGACGAGATATGCGACATATCAGACGAAGAGACCAGACTGTACTGTAGTGTTACTGATTGGATTCACAGGAGAATGTACAGGCTTGCTTGTTGATCTTCTGATCTCTCAATACCTGGGTGGCTGTTACATTTAGCTGACCGCTTGCAACTTGTGGGTGTTTGATATGATCATCACCTACTGCCGACGTATTGACGATTCTTTAGAGTCCTATACAGAGATTTCCTGGCTCAGGCAAAATGGAGTAGGAGCACATATGTGATATGTGCAGAACCGAGAATAATACGTGTATGCGATACCGTATTAGATTCTCGCGATATGTGATATCGGTCGGGTATATGTGATATAACCGGGTCATCGGATCAAGTGTTGATTCGATAAACTGATACAGATTATATTAGTCGGTTATTTGTGAAAAAGCCGGATTATCGGATCAAGTGTTGATTCAATAATTTAATGTATAATTATATATTTGATATATTATATTACATTAACTAATATAAGCTCACTTAAAGATTTTTTTTCTCACTTGGATAATACATTGATATATATGTGATATATGTTAATTGTATTATTTTGTTACAATAAATATTGTATATGTAATATATAATATTGTAGCTAGTTAGGATTACAAATGCAACATGCTTTGTAGAGTTTAAATATGATTAGGGTTTGGATTTGGGTTAAACTTGGATGGAGCTTTCATAAAGCTTCATGAAGCTTTGACTTTGACTTATGATATTTTGTATAGATATTTCTTAACCCAACCCAAATCCTTTATCATAGTTAATTCTCTACAAGGGTTAAGTCTTCTTTCTTAACCCATGGTTGCATTCTAACCTCATACAATGATTTCATTATTCATCACAAATAGATTTCTTCTTCTTCCTCTTGAAAAAGCTTTCTAGCTTTTTGACATGTGATGAAAATGAGTGAGAAATTGAAAACAAAAGAGAGCTAAATTCCTACTTCATCATCCTCATCTATTCTAGCTACTTAGATTAGGATGTTTGCTTTGCTAATACTTGATTAATGAAGCAAGAGCTTGGGTTTGTGTTTCTTCGAGGTAGATCATTTTAGTTGTTGAAGATCGGAAGCAAGCTTGCATCTTTCTCTTCATGGAGCCTCTTTAGAGTCCGGATACATGATGATCGCGGAGAAGGGATCTCAACTCGGAGCTTATGAAGCGAAGGAACGGACTACAAAAGTTGTAATTCCAAACTCTTAGAAGTAAAGTTGTTTACTTGCTCATTATTTTGCCTAATCGCTAGTCTAAGATCTTGGTTAGGGTTGTTCGACACTTGAAAATTTTGTTTTTGGCATGGTTGATGCCTTGTAGGACCTTGTGATAGTGCCTAATAACCCTACACCAATATCCCGGACGATCAGAACCGTTTTATATATTTCAATGTATTTGGTACGATACACGAACCGATACGAATAGGTGAAGAGACAATCTCGGGTTTTAGAATGATGAATATGGATTGACTAGTGTAAACACATGTCGATTTTACTGTCAGGACGATCCATTTATGTTTCGTCAACAAGAATTTCAAGTATACTATTCAAAGTGCTTGAAGCATCCGGGATGGAGTGTCGTATGCCGATGGAAACCTAAGAATGTTTATGATGTCCTAGAATTCAAGGATCGCATAGACGACAGCGATGAAGATGAAGAAGAGAGAAGACTTAGAGTGTTCCGACCGTCTATTTCCGTAAACAGATTGTCTTCGACTGAGCGTAAAGTTACGTAGGTTAGGAATGATATTGATGATGAAATCCAAATAGAGATTCCTAATGTGCCTACGAAACGAAAAAGGCTAGACATATAGAAATTTAATATGTATTGCTGTTATTATTTCTCTTACATATATGTATTGCATGCATATGTAATGATTGTACTTCTATCTAGCGTTGATGATGACATCAAGAGCAGCGACGGGCACCAGAGCCACCAGCAGGGGCAACGACAGAGGAAGGGACACTAGCAGAAGGATTCTTCTGCCCGGGGATCTGCGTAGGGAGCAGATCCTACGGCCAAGGGATTCTGTTGCACCCCTGTCCATACCCCCTCCAAATCTCCAATTACGTGTGGACTTTGCACACTTGCAAGTATATTGCACGCATATTAATTCATTTTGAATGTTATATTATAGATATACACACATGTTCATTCTGAAGTTACTTATATAGTCATTTTTATTGTCTAGTTGGAGGATGGTGCTTCCATATCCGGGACATGGGTTGTTCCCATATCTACAGCAGGTACGTTTACATATTCTAAATTATACGCATATTCATTTTGAATGTTATATTATAAATATACACGCATATTCATTTTGAAGTTACTTGTATAGTAATTTTTTATTGTCGAGGTCGGGGGGGAGGGGGTGGGGCTTTCACATCCGAGGCACAGACCGTTCCCACACCTGTAGCAGGTATGTTTACATATTCTATATTGAACACATATTCATTTTAAATTTTATATTATAAATATACACACATATTCATTTCGAAATTACTTATTATAGATATACACACATATTCATCCGGGACAGAGGTCGCTCCCGCACGATCCGTACCCTCCGCGTAGTCTACATGTTAGTATTGTTTTAATAAGTCAAATTGATTATATATTATTTTATTCAGAAGTTATTTATATTGCCATTGTTTATTATCTAGGTTGGAAGGGATGCATTCACGTCCGGGTCACCGTTCTGTTCCTTACTGGAGGATTCTATCGTCCCACTCGTGCCACTGCCCGAACCCAGGCTCATGGTGATGTCATCGGAGGTATATATTTCACTTCACTTTTCATTAATTCTTGCATTCTAAATGTTTTTTGTATTGATATTGCTTGGTATATCTATATATTTTGTAGATGCAGGGCAGCCACAACCCGAGAGGAGGATTTGAGGGTCCAATCAGTCCCACAAGCTGAGGCTCGATACCGCTAAGGGGCAGGGACCATTCCCTTTCTTCTTTACCTCCGATCATCGCTACATTGGCTATAATGCCGAGAATTTTGGCCGAGGTATATGGGGCATGAGAGCCGCATCCAAAAGAAGTATTCTTTTCACGTTGATTGGGGCGTGCAACACACCCACCCTTTGCCTGTTCTGGGAGTAGGCCCAGGTATTATTATACATTTTAATTTTATTTATCAATTAAATTTACTATCATTTGACACTTATAATTTAAAGACAATAATTTCTTGGATTTGCAAGTCGGATTACGACTTTCAGCGACCGACCGATCCTGACCAATCCTGATAGAGAGCTCAATCTTCACGCTCTTTACCGGGGGCCTCATGACTAACATGCAGACTAAGATCTGGTATCATAGGAATGAGCTGAAGAATGATTGCTACGAGCTATGGAGGACGACCCTCGAGACGAAGAGGGCGGCTCTCCTGCAGTTTTCGGCCTTTAGCAGGGTCGATATAAATACATGGCCTCTATTGTGCCAGTTTTTTACGTCTGAGTGCAAGCAGATTTGTAATTTAAATGTAAATCAGTGTTTAGCATATAATTTAATTTTTTGTTGATTAATTAAAAAACTAAATCTGATTGTGTTATGCAGAAAACAAACCACTCAAAATAAGAAGAATCGGAAGTCCGCGAAAAGGGGAGACGACCTACCTACACGGGTGGATCAAGGAACATTACTCGTGCCATAGAGACAACGGTTAAATTACAATATATCTATTTTGATATAATGCAATATGAAAAGTTATGTTATTATATGTGTAAATTTTTGGTGAATTGTAAGAGCTCAGACCCTTGCTCAGGTGATCCACCGAGCGTGTTGAAGGATTATCTATCCGTCCACGTCATATCAACAGATCCGGCCATGGGTGAGCTTCGATATCCCAACACTGCTACCCAAGAGTATTGCGTAAGTGTTAATATTTTGTTCTAATTCGAATGAAACTTTGTTATGAATAGTTTAAGTTTAAAATCGTTTACTTACGTTTTAATACTTTATATAGTATAAGAGTGGGTGGTGCAGTAAGCGGAGTCAACAGGGATTGATTTCACTGCAGAGAACAATCCGACCGTGCCGATCCCTATCATAAACGTCGTACACGGAGGGACACCACGTGTGATTGGAAGAGAGATCGGGGAATTGGTCCAGCAGGGCCCATCTGAAGTTGTCTTCCTTTCCGGTGTTACTTCTCCTGCCCCTCTCCCCCGAGCGACGTCTGGAGAAGCGTTTTCGACACGCTGAACTCCAAATTCGAGGGATTATAGGAGATGATGGTACGCATGTTACAGACACACATACACACACACACATACACACACAACAACAACAATAACTACACAACAACAAGCACAAAAACAAAACCGAACGACGGTCCTACAGATCAATAACACATCATTTCAATTCGTAAAATTTGATTTTCTAGAATTAGAATTTCACAACTATATATACAGAGTAAATCTAGTATACCTTTATTTACTCGTTTATTACACAAACATAAAAACTTTACAGATTCGACATGCCACTTATTCGGTTGCGGTTCCACATGTCCCTCCTTCGGCTGCAGCTCCAAGCCACTAATTCGGTTGCGGCTGCACAGGCCACTCCTATGGATCCGGCTCTACAGGCCACTCATCCAGGCTCTTCAGTGCAAGCCACTCCTTCGCTCCACAGCCCACTCTCTACTCCTCCACAAACCACTCTTTCATTAATTGAGATTTTTGCAGCACAGGGCTGCT
This sequence comes from Agapanthus africanus, assembly GCA_030015575.1. Lineage (NCBI taxonomy): Eukaryota > Viridiplantae > Streptophyta > Magnoliopsida > Asparagales > Amaryllidaceae > Agapanthus > Agapanthus africanus. Next base: position 312,597,930 of record CM057341.1, on the reverse strand, counting down.
GTAAGGAGCAGATGCGCCGGATTTTCCAGATACTTAGAGGTGGAGCATCTGGACGGAGCTAACATGGATTTATTTTATATTTTTTGGATTTATGGAGGATGTATGTACTTTATTTGATGCATATTGTTTTATTTTGGGACATCGGTTATTGTATATGATATTTATGATCATGACTTTAGATTGATTTCATATTGTTTTTGTTTATTTCTTTATATATTATGCGTGGAATGTTATTTATAAGTATTTTTGTATTGGGTAATATAATATACTGTGTTGATATATATATATTATTATGTAGAGGGCGGGGAAAAAACAGGAAAAGCATTTAAATATAATATTATATATATATATATATATAATTATATATATATATATATGAAACTTTGCCCCTACAGTTGTCACCGTAGAGACATATATTGCTCCTACGGCAGACACCGTATGGGAAATTGATGCACCTAAGGCTACAATCGTAGGGACAAAATACCGGAAAAAACTGATATTTTGCCCCTACGGTTGAATCCGTAGGTCCAAATGTATGTCCCTTCGCTGAAAACCGTAAGGCATAAATTACAATTTTTTTTTAAAAAAAATATTAAAATGAAAATCTGGTCCTATGGTGTAGTCTGTAAGGTAAAATTTATGCCCATACGGTGATAATCGTAGGGTGCGTAAATTATATTTTTTTATTAAAATCAAAATCTAGCCCTACGGATTATTTTATTTTCCCCTATGGTTTCGACCCATAGGGGACAAGGAATTACTGTTTTTTTCATAAATTAAAAGAATAACTACTCCTACGTTGTGAGACCGTAAGGTCAGTTGACCCGACGGTTATGTCTGGAAGGGTAAATTTTCATCTGTAGGAGCAGAAACTTACCCCTACGGTCTTTTGACTTACGAATGGTTTTTTTCTCCCTACGGTCATGATCGTAAAGACGTGCAGATTTCCCCTCCGGTCCTGACCATAGGGACAGCCCTCTATTTGAAGTAGTGGAGTGTATTTGTGTAGAAAGCTGGTCCGTCCATTAAAGGCATGCCTCATTTTTTAATATGAGGTTAATTTTTTAAAAACACAACCCTCTGTGCTTTTTACCAATCAATTCATCAAGATGTATGGGTCTCCAAAAGCATATGTTATGAGATTTGGTGTTTTATAACACATTCATGAGATTCGGAAAAATTATATAATTTTATATAGAAATAAAGTAATTCAAAGCAGGTTATATATATATATATATAGAGATAGAGAGAGAGAGAGAGAGAGAGAGAGAGGCCTAGAAGGCGCTCTCGTCAGGTGGCATAAAAAAGCACACACCCCTCCATTATTTTTTTTCCAACGATCGGCACCGGTCAACTTGTTCTATATTAACTAATGTGTTGGTACACCAGAGTTCATGTGATTCTAACACATTTTCAACGTTGATTTAGCAATGCAAAAAATTCAATTGTCGGTAAACCGTTAATTTTGCACTTACTAAATCAACAGTGAAAAAAGTGTTATAATCACATGAAACTTGGAGTATCCGACATATTAGATGTTGTAGATCAAGATGGCCTGTACTGATAGTCGGAAAAAAAGGAGGGTGGATTTTTTTGACGCCATCTGAAGAGAAAGCCTCCAAAGTTCTCTTTTCTCCATTATTCTTACACACACATCAGATTTTATTCGAAAATCGGCATCCATCACCATCATCTTTACCATGTAAGATGTGGATACACTAAATTTCACGTGATTCCACTATTTTTCATCGTTGAATTAGCAATGTAAAATGTTCTATTGTCGGTAAACCGTTAATTTTACACCCACTAGATCAACGGTGAAAAGTAGTAGAATCATATAAAATTTGATATATCTAAATCTTAGATGACGGTGATAAATGCCGACCGTCGGAAAAAAAATTATGGAGTGTGTATTTTTTCGACGTCATATATAGAAACAATTATGCTCCAATTGATAGGATTTGAAAACAAATTGTACCAACTTTTTAACCATTAGATTTGTTTTAAGATGTATACAAATAACTATGAAGAAAATTTCTCATTTACTCAAATATTGACATAATTGTTTCTCATTTACTCAAATATTGCCATAATTGTTTGCACGCATTTCAACATGGATATAAAAGTTAAAAAAGTTGGTAGGGTTTGTTTACCGGTAGGATATCTCTCTCTCTCTCTCTATATATTATATATATATTATATATATATATAATTAATGGAGGAAAGGTGCCATAAAATGGAATTTTCTCCTATGGCGTGAAAAAACACATCCTTTATGGTATTTTTTTTACGATGGGCATCCATCATCTCTATCTTTATCATCTAAAATATGGATTACACCAAATTTCATGTGGTTTTATCACTTTTGCACCGTTGATTTAGTGGTGGCAAAATTAACAGTTTACCGACAATAGTACTTTTTACATTGCTAATTCAACCGGTAAAAAAGTAGAATCAATGAAATTTGGTTTATTCATGTATTAGATGATAAAGATGAAGATAATGAATGCCGATCGTCGAAAAAAATAGTGGAGAATATTGATTTTGATGCCACCAAATGGAAAAAGTGCCTCCAAACCTCTTTTCTTGTGTTTGTGTATAAAAGAAAATTCTAAGCCTCTTATACATAAAGTCTGGATCTAGATGAGTCGCATGTCTAATCTCAACTGACCTTGGATCCACCCATGAGGGCTAGTATTTTTTTCATGTCAAATCCATCAACAAGAATCCAAATGATATCCCCACAAATATTCCAACATGACTTTTGTTAAGATTACGTCTATCTTCATGAATAGCTCTTAGCACGGTTAAGTGACGAAATTCAGGAAATTTTAAAATGTGGGGTGACAGTCTGGATTATTCATTCATAAGTTTTTTAACAAAATTCAAGTCTAAATTAAGTTATCTTATAGCTATTAACAAAATTAAATTATGCATTCACGATTTAACAAGCTGTTCCTTAAAAAAATCAAGTAATTGAAATCAAGTAACAAAATCAAAAATAATTGAAATCTAGGGTTTGGGTTTAAAAGAAAATACCATATAGATTTTGATCCAACAAGATTCTAGGGTTTCAACGGCGATGAGGTTACTGTTCATGAAGATAGGAATATCCATATGGGTAACTTTTGTTTGCCTCTACGGTCCACACCGTAGGGGCATATTTAAATAAAATAGTATATAAAAAAATTCACTTTATTCGCAAATTCTTAATTCCGATTGTAATATTTCAATTCATCCCATTGATGATACCGATGGAAAACTATATCCATCACCAGTGTGAGCACCTTAATTACCGAACCAGACGTGGGGAAACAATCAGAAACTTCTACTTTTGACTGAAGCAGTATTAATAAAAGACACATCACAATTTCCTCGTAGCTGCATGCAATGGTGGGATCGCAAAATACCTAAGTCTAGAGCCCTTATATATGTATATATATATATATATATATATATATATATATGTGTGTGTGTGTGTGTGTGTGTGTGTGTGTGTCGTGTGGAATCGCCTAGCTAGCTAGTAATAAGATTTGTACACACAAGCTTACACTGTACTCTCAATGTTGCTGACTTTGTGCGCACACCAAGCCCAAAATTCAAGAATATTTCGTTAAGCCTACAAATATGAAGTCTCTCAAGCCTTACATATAGCACTTTCATCATTCTTTCACATATACTCCAAAAAGGGCAAGGGAGGGAGAAAAAATGAAGAAGAGATTTACACAAGAACACAAAGAAGCTGAGCAAGCCGAGATTGATCCTAGCATCAACGTAGCCAATGTTTTAATATTACTACTTTCTCAAGGAATTGGTCAAGATCGAGTTTTCGAGTGCAGGACTTGCAACTGAAAATTCTCTTCTTTCCAAGCTCTTGGTGGCCATAGAGCTAGCCACAAGAGACCTGCAAGGCTATCTAATATTGAAGATGATAGTAATCAAGGCCAAGCTCAAAGTTAAGCCCAAAGTGCATGAGTGCTCAATTTGTGGGGTTGAGTTTGCAATTGGGCAAGCCTTGGGTGGCCACATGAGAAGGCATAGAGCTACCACTAATAATATTGAAGGATTAGGGCATCATGGGTTTGTGGAGAAGAAGTCTGGTTATGAGAAAAGAGTGAGGTTGATGTTTGATTTGAACTTGCCACCATTAGATGATGATTTGGAAGATGAGGGCCTAGTCTTTGGGTCTTGAGCATGTAGATAAGCTAGCTAGCTCCTATATGATGGATGGTTTTCTTTTTTAATTATCTGGAGCATTTAATTTCATGGTGCATGTTATGAGACTTGTTGTCCAGAGATATATGTTTAATTAATATATTAATTTAATTTCTTAGTTTCTTGTGGTAATTGATCATATATTGGAGTTCAGGGGTTTAAACAAACATTTGAATAGAAAGAAAATGGTTATTCAAATGGTTTGTCCTTGATGAAGATCATTAATCACGATCATCTGATCTTTTCAGTGTAGAGATATATTGATAAAATCTTACCAACTCATCACATGATTACCATGACTTTTTGCTTCTCTTAAATAGACGGTTGTTGATAAGATTACTAGTCAAATATAAAGAATGGACAGGAGAGATTGGTCAGACTGGAGATTGGTCTTGTGTTTTTTGCAATTCGATGGGAAAAAACAAATGAACATTTATTTTCAAAGTGCTCATGGGAGTAGAGATACGTCTAAGAATATTATGCGCGTTTGGAATTGCCACTTTATCACATTCTACTAAAGAAATAGCTCTCGGATAGGAACCCCTAATGCTTTGGTTTCCCTTGCTTGATCCAATCTTAATCATTTATCATTGATTGTGGATTAGAAGAAACCCAAAGAATTTTAACTACACTAACATTTCGCTAGGTGAGATGATGTTCAAAATTGAGTCCCACTTTAAATTATGGACATATTCAACACCAGATAAATCTAATGATATCTTCAGTACTATGAATATGGCTTGCCCCCACGGATAAATCCGTAGGAACAACCATTAGTCCTTACGGATTCATCACTACTACACTAATGGGTTGTCCCAACGGATATCTCCGTAGGGACATAAAACTCCACCATAGGTCCAAAGGCCGCAGGTGCAAGTTTTCGTTCTAAATATGCCCCTACGGAGTAATAATTGCCCTTACGTCTTACTCCGCAAGGGCATTTATCCCTACGGATTATTCCGTAGGGACATAATCTTTATTTAATTTATTGGTTTATAAAATAAAATGCTTGCCCCTACGAATTTATCCATAGGTCCTGATAGATTCCCCTATGGACTTATACATAGATCCAGATAAACGCCTCTATGGATTAATCCGTAGGGACAAGTTTTACCCACGTTATTGAGTCCATAGGGACAAAATATCAGGTACCCTGATATTCTGTTCCTACGGCGAACCGTGTAGGGGCAAACATTGCGCCTACGGATTAATCCGTAGGTGCAACAGATATCCCTACGAATTAATTCGTAGGGATAAAATATCAGGGTTTTTTTTTAAAAAATGGGCTTCATGTTTTTTCCCCGTCCTGTGCACAATAGTATATACATCATATAACCAAATACAGAAATATTCATAATCAACATCTCACATATAATATATAAAGAAATAAACAAACAGAATACGATATCAATCTAAATCATTGTGAACAAGCAAACAACCACCAATATCGTCCAAAATATATACAATATGTATTGGATAAGTACATACATCCTCAAAAATATATAAAAAGCTACCTTAGTTTGGTCCAGCTCCTCCACCTTTGATAATCGCCGTAATCTGACGCATCTGCTCCTCGGTGCAGCCCTGAGTCGTCAAAAACTCAACTAATGAAGGAGCGGTCTGTGCGGGAGTCTGAGCGGGCTGTGGATCTGCAGGAGTGGTCTACGCAACCGCAGCCGAGATAGTGGCTTGCGGAGCCGCAGCCGAAGGAGATGCATGTGGAGCCGCAGCCGAAGTAGCCTGTCGAATCTGTTAAATTTTGTGTGTAATAAACGAATAAGAACGGTGTATTAGATTTTAGTCGAATTCGTATCATTATCAGGTTATTGCGAAACCACAATTTAAGAATACTTAGGGATTTAGGTCTCGTTTGGATATCTAGTTTGGAAAACCGTAGTTTATTTTAATTAGATAGTATTATGTAAGTATGATTAATCAAAACTAAGTCTACAACCAAATAAGCTCAGACTACTAATATTGCATATGTTACTATCTATAATGTGATATAATATTTTACTATTAAGTAATATACGTACCAATATCTCCTTCAACTTCTCGACGGTGATTTTCAAGGCGGCAACATCATGCTCCAGACTTCGCTCACAGGGGGTAAGGGATGTAACCGCCGGAGTGGAGACCAACCTCACATGGGCCCTATTAAGACCCATCCCCGGCCTCTCTCCCAACCTCCGTGGTGCCCTTCGTGTGCGGTGTCTAGGACTGGGGTCAATAGTATCAGATCGATCTGTCCGCTAAGATCAATCCCCGATTCCTCCGCCTGCTCCACCACCCGCTCTTACACCCACATTAACCATTAAAATATAAATATATCATTTAAATTTGAACTTATCAAAACAAAAATTCCATCCGAATTAGAATAAATATTAACACTTACGCAATACTCCTGGGTAGCAGAGTCGTGGAATCGAAGCTCGCCCGTGGCGTGATTTGTCGAGATGCCGTGGACGGCAAGATACGCGGTCAGCACGCTCGGTGTACTACTCCATGCTAGGGTCTGAGCTCTCTGCAATTCGCCAAAAATTTACATATATTATAAAATAACTCTTAATATTACATTATATCAAAATAGATCTATTGCAATTTACCGATGCCTCCATGGCACGAGTAATGTTCCTCGAGGCACCTGTATGAGTGAGGCGACCCCTCTTCGCCAACCTCCTATTTTTCTTATTTTGATCGGCCCGTTTCTGCACAACACATTCAGATTTAGTTTTCTAATTAAGCAACACAAAAAAATAAATTATATACTAAACAATGAATTACATTTAAATTACAAATCTGTTTGCGCTGAGAGTCGTAATATTGGCACAAGAGAGGCCATGTATCTACGTCGACTCTCGCAAAAACCGGAGTATGTAAGAGAGCCGCTCTCTCTGTCTCGGGGGTTGCCAGTCATACCAAATAGTAGTCGATCTTCAGCTCGTTCCTATTGTATTGGACCTTTGATTGCATGTTCTTCATCAGGCCCAGATACAGAGCGTGAAGATCGAGCACTCTCTCAGGGTGATCAAGGTCGGGTACAGGCTGAAAGTCATAATCCAACTGCAAATACAAAAAATAATGTATTTAAATTGCAAGTGTTAAATAATAATAAATATATTGGATAAGTCAAATGAAAATATATATTAATACCCGAGCTTGATCCGAGAAGAGGGCAAATGAGCGCTGGTGCTGATCGCCCCACTCAACGTGAAGTAGATACTTCTTTTGGATGCGGCTCTCATCCCCATATACCGGCCGAAACTCTCGACATAATCGCCAGTATAGCGATAATCGAGGGTAAAGAAGCGGGGGAATGGTGCCCCCCAGCTCTATCGGGCCTCAGCCTATAGGACTGATTCGGCTCTCGAGTCCCCCTCTCGGGATGGGTCTATCCTGCATCTACAAGAAATATCAAGATAAGTAATATTAAGACAAAATGGTATTAAGAAATCAAGAATTAATAAAAATTGAAGTGCGATATGTACCTCCGGTGACAGCAGCACGAACCTGGGCCCGGACAGTAGCACGAGCGGGACGATAGTTCCTCTGGTGAGGAACAACCAATGACCCGGATGTGGACACATCCCTTCCAACTAGAAAATAAACATTGACGATAAAATTACATGAAATTCATGTTTATTCTTAGAAAATATATAAAATAAATAAATATTTTATATTTATTCATACTAACCTGCAGACTGTGCGGAGGGTACGGAAATGGCGGGAGTGGGCTCTGGTCCAGATGTGGATGCACCACCTATAATTAGACAATTAAAAATAGATTATATAAGTAATTGCAAAAAAAAGATGTATATCAATAATATAACATTCTAAATCAATATGCATACAATATAGGATATATAAATATACCCGCAGGTGCGATAGTGGCCTCTGACCGAGATGTGGAGGCACCACCTACAGCTAGACAATCAAAAAATGATTATCTAAGTAAGAGCAAAAAGAATATGTGTATATTTATGATATAACATTCTAAATCAATAGGCATGCTCTATAGGATATATAAATATACCTGCAGGTGCGGTAGTGGCCTCTGCCTCTGATATGGACGCACCACCAACAGCTAGACAATTAAACATTGACTATATAGGTAATTTTGAAATAAATATGCATGTATATCTATAATATTACATTCAAAATGAATATGCGTGCAATATACCTGGAGGTGTGGCAAAGACCATATGGAAGGAGTCATCCGAAGGGGATACCGATCGGGATGCAAGACCGGCCCTCTGAAGTTCCCTACTATCAATAATATAACATTCTAAATAAATATGCATGCAATATAGGATATATAAATATACCCGCAGTGCGATGGTGGCCTCTGACCGAGATGTGGAGGCACCACCTGCAGCTAGACAATCAAAAAATGATTATCTAAGTAAGAGCAAAAAGAATATGTGTATATTTATGATATAACATTCTAAATCAATAGGCATGCTCTATAGGATATATAAATATACCTGCAGGTGCGGTAGCGGCCTCTGCCTCTGATGTGGACGCACCACCAACAGCTAGACAATTAAACATTGACTATATAAGTAATTTTGAAATAAATATGCATGTATATCTATAATATTACATTCAAAATGAATATGCATGCAATATACCTGGAGGTGTGGCAAAGACCATACGGAAGGAGTCATCCGAAGGGGATACCGATCGGGGTGCAAGACCGGCCCTCTGAAGCTCCCTACGCAGCTCTCCGGGCGGCAGAACCGTTTTGCCTCTGCCTCTGCCTCTGCCGCGGCTGGTGCTCCTGCTGTCCCTCACTGCTCCGGGCGTCGTCATCAAACGTAGATAAGAGTACAATCATTACATATGCATGCAATATATGTATAGATTGTAGAAATGTGAAATAATAATATAACATTACTGACGGCTGTTCAGTCGAAAATATTGCACATTTGATATAATATTTTCCTTACTGTTCTTAAATATTTAAAGTTGTTTATTATAAATATAAAATATATTTGGGTTTATCTGCAAAATACTATTTACCATATGTTTATATATTATAATTAACATTATGAAGGAAAATATATGCATATAATATTTATATAATATTTTGGTAATTAAAATATGCATATCATATCAAATAATCTTAATCAAATTTCTAAAAGATTTATTACCATATAAAATTATTAAGATTATATTTCTAATATAACAAATATTACCAACATTATTCATGGAGATATTGTGCAGATTTAGCTCAGGTCAAGAAATCGAGATACTCAAGATGTCAGGATAAAAAATCTGCCAATAAAAACGTAGAATCAATACTGACAGAGACTCAGAGAGGATGAAGAATCAAGACATCTTAAAAATCTCCACATGTTAACATGAGATGGCCCCAAAAGTTTGGAACCCTAAATCCCCCAAAGCGCCGTCCAATCGCGGCCAAACCACCATATTTGCGGCGGATCCGCGGCCCCTTGGTGGCCATTGGATCTGAGATTTTTGGTGGGTGATCGTGATTGCATATATTAATTTATGAGATCTAGGGTTTCTGATTTAGGAACTATATAAAGGACTGAGGGTTAAAGTTAGAAACTATCACTTTTTACACGAAGCAAATCACCATCAAAGATCAAAAGATCCACGACAGGTCCACGATTCGACGTGATAGAATGACGTGAATATCGACGGAACATATACTTCCTACGAGGCAGAGATAGAGACCAACTTCTTTCTCTTGTAATCTAAATTTGAAGGATTTGTACTTGTAAAGTTGATTAATAAAGGTAGATCATTAGTTTAATTCTCGTATTTATTTTCTGTATTTACATTATGATCTCTATCCCTTCTTCTTCTATCTTAATCATGCATGAGTAATTCTCCGCTTGATAGGCTTCGTAGGATTAGGGTAGATCAATGGATGAAAAAATCCTATATCTTATGAAGTTTATAAACTTTAGCAAAAGAATCGTTAACATTCTTATCGGGCGCGCTACCAATTTATTGATAGTCTCGACCGCGATTTGAGATTAGATTAATAATTATTTTGTTAAGGGTTAGACATGAATAGAGATCAATGAAGGGACAAGGGTCAATAGCGGGGAAACCCTAGTTTCTTCCAAGAAGCCTAATCCTCATTCATCACTATCAATCTAGTTTTAAATCTATCAGAATATAAAAAGCGTCATCTTTAATTAATCATCCATTACTACTAAATTCTAACTAACCCTACAATCCTCTTCATTATATATATTCTACATCCGTGTTTAATATAGATCTAGAATCTATTATCCTTTCTTCTTTTATTTTATTCAACTCATATAAAGCAAGATTAGAAGTTCCACGCATCCCTGTGGACGACCCGTACCCATCTCAGCTAGCTACACACGACACCGTTATTGATTGCGGTCACTACACACACTCTTTTCACATCAATCAAATGGCGTCATTGCCGGGGATACGTGCGTAATTTTTTTCTTCCTATTCGGGTTGAATTCTTATCCGACAACCATAAAATTAAATAAAAGAGAAACAAAACCGCATATTATATATTTAACGATTATTGTGCGAATTTTTGCGAGGGAATCTAGAGTCACTAAAACGGGGAAACAGAGATTCAAAGACATCAATCAAAGCCGGAGGAGAAAACAAGGCAACTAGCAGAAGAACCTTAATTTCTGCGGCGAAACCGCTGCAGAAGCATCGTTTTGGCGGCGGAACCGCGGCTGCGTTAGGGTATTGTGCCCCAAAATTCTCTGGTATATTTCTCTGAACTTTATCTCTCCTCTAAAAATCAAATAATTTGATTTTCTGCAGGATTCTGTGCAAAATATCGCCGCTCAAAAATCTTTTGCGTGTTTTGTTATTGGTTTGTTTTTGCATATTTTAATCAAACTTTTAAGGGGAAAAACCAAAATTCAGATTAGGTGGGGATTTCATCACCCTTCCTAGGCCCCACAAATCACAAAACGAGCACACTTTCACCCTCATTAATTAAAAAATATCTAGACCAAGACTCTAAAGACCGTCACGCTCAAGTAGGACAGAGTAAGGTCGTGGGTAATCTATCGCTTATCCGCATTTCTTTTGTGGTGTCTAGGCAAATGTGACTAAGGCAAATGGTTACTTAATTAAGCCCGCTATTTTCGGTAATTCGTATAGCGGATACCTCGCACTTACCTGGCACTTACCTGGTCACAAGAGTGATAAAGAGGTGGTAGAGGATTGATCCTACGGCTTGTCTTTTGGAAGTCTAGGAGCATTCTAGTGACTTGACCTAGGTGACCTTAAGTTCTAGGGTTGATTGTGCATTTTTTTTTGTGATTTGTCTCACGTCCAACATTTTTTAAAAACAAACCATTTAAATCGTTCTTACACGCTGCCACGTGCGCTAAACCCGTTTAGTGCGTACTCGGCTGGACACGGGATTCTAGTGCCCGTCTTGTCCGCGTTTCTGCTATCGACTTTGAAGTCGGTACTTCTTCATCTTCTTTTTCCCTTCCACCCACCATATCGACCGAGATGGACGGTTCTCCATCAGATTTTACCACCACCACCCTGCCACCATCCGTAGGTGCGCAGAATACACCGCGCATCTCTCTCCAAAAAAGATGCTACCCGATACGCGGTCCTCTTCCTACTTGTCTGTCTATTCCACCAGCCAATGGAGATAATTTTGAAATTAAACCCCACTTCATCAACCTGTTGTCCAAATTTTACGGGCTTGAATCCGAAGACGCGTATGTTTTTATTACCAAATTCAAAAACGTATGCGCAATGATGAGCACTTCACAACTTTTAATGGATGCTATGAGATTACGTCTTCTCCCTTTTAACTTGTGCGATCTAGCAGAAAAAATGGTATTATAACACTGCTGCACACTCTATTGCCAATTGGGATGAATTCATTATAGCATTCCTTAAGAAATTTTATCCCAATCATTAGACCGCCCGTGTTCGAAGCGAGATTAACCAGTTTACCCAGCTTCTCAATGAACCATTTTAGAAATATTTTGAACGGTTTAAAGATCTGCTAGTCCAATGCCCTCATCACGAAATTAATAGATGGGACCTTTTCCAAATTATTTATGAGGGCATTAATCCTGTGATAAAACAGATGCTTGAAACCATTTGTCAATGTCATTTCATGTTTAAAGATGATGGTGAAGCTTGGCAATTCCTGGAAGATCTCGCTGAACAAACTTTACAGTAGAAAAGCGTTAGACCAACATCTTCTAGGGGAGGTATCCATCAGCTCGACGTTTCCATCGCAGTGAAAGCCGAAATGGCCGTGATGCAAAAGAAACTCGACGCTATCGAAAACAAATTCTCATCTGCCTCCCTAAACCAAGTTACGCTTCCCAAAACCGTGTATGGTTGCTGTTTCGACCCATCACATTTAACAGAAGAATATCCTTTGAGTCCACCGTTTCAAGGTCAAGAACAAATTAATGCTACTTTTCAGCAACAACCTAGAAATGATCCTTATTCTTCCACATATAATTAGGGATGGAGGAATCACCCTAATTTTGCTTGGAACCAAAACCAAACTCAAAATCAAAACCAGTTCCCAAGCAACTATCAAAGAGCTCCTCCACAGCAATAGCAACCACCGCAATCGAGTCAGCATCCTTTTCAATCGCATGTTGGGTTACGGCAGCGCCCCGGCCATCAATCCGTGACCAAATGTGGAACAAAAATTTATAAAACTTGGCGCTACCACAACCAATTATCCGGATCTACCCATAAGCCTTAGATAACAAAACATGCAAAGCAGTTATAATGGTTATACCGAATAGATCCGTGTCCTTCGGTCTTCAACCATCATCCCAAGCTCCTGGGAGCTTCCTTGATTAAGCTTAATCTCTGGTCTCTCTCCATCGAAGATGATCCACCCGAGAGTCTATACAACAAGATCCAACCTCATATCCGAGAAAACTAGGGCACCTAGATCGCTACTCTAGATACCGTAGATAAAGTAGAGAGTGATGAATGATTAATTTATCTCAAGAAACCCAAGGATTCTTAACTCATGAGAGGGCTTGGGTGGAGCTAGAGGAAGAAGAAGATACCACGAGAATGAGGTGTTGAGAGCATCTCAAGAGAGAGCAAAAGAAAATGAATAATGGCTTGTATTTTTTTTTGTTGTGTGAGTGTGATAAGAAATAATTGAGCCATCACATAAATGTCTATGTCTCCAAAATATCTTAGTCAACAAAAAATATCTCAAGTCAACATAATCTCACAACAAACAAAAACCCTAAGCATGCTAAAATAGTAACCATGGGTCACTAATTAGCCATGCCACAAAAATGCAATAAACACCTCATCCTACACCTCAATAACCTTTTAATCCAAAAAAGTCTAAACCATGATGAGGTGTAATCTTCTAAAAGTAATCTTGTAATAAATTACAAGAATACCCCTCAACTGTATATACATACCCGCATCCATATTTCGAAGAATACGAATACAATGAGACGAAAATATTCTAACAATTATAATACTAGGATCCGGCTTAAACCAAAGTCTACTAGTATTATCCGTCCGAACATCATGCGTGCACAAGTACACGTATGTGATCGAACCCTGCCGTAAAACCATACAGCCTCTACATCGTTTTGCCCGAAGTAGGGAAACCCTCTATGTGGGACTCTAAAGACTCGTCAATACACTGGCAGTGGGTTTAACCACAAGCACGTCAGCGGCACTAGCTGTACGTAACGGCTACCCAGGTATTAAGCGAAAAGGAGGCCGACGAGCAAACTCATCCTGAAACCCCTACTGAGCCTGACAGTGACAATATTCGTACAGCCCGGTCTGTTCTTCTATGAGTATCGCATATCGAGTCTAGGGGTGGATAAAGTCAGACCTCTAATAACGCGACATTTAGTGTCGGTATGAATCCCATCACCACCTGAGAAACTACTGATCCGAATCAGTAATTCTCAACTAGCTTGGCCAAGGATTTCTGGTGATGGCCACCCGTACACACCACGACATCAATCCCCAATACCGGGAGATATGAATCCCCTGACGATTTTCTTAATGCCTCCATGTGGCTCGGGACTGTACCTAACTAAAACCTGTTTGCACGACTCCTTTGAGCCGTGGTAGGGTAGTAATCAAAGCACAATAGGAACTCACATGAGAAAAATGACAATCTCAGGTCGATAGACTAACCTGTACACATGTCACCAGGGAACTGCTATCTGACAATAGGTATAATACCAACTATCATGTTCCCGACGAGTCCGTCCGGTGTACTCATAACACAATGAGAACCTGTATACATCTTAGGTGAACCAATTGACACCAATGGCTTATGAGACAGGCCACCGCTTCTCGTCGGGGTCTCGATCCGTATACACTAGTCTACTCTGGAGTATCGATTCCTAGTCTCGAAACTCCCATGACTAGGGACATTTAAGGATGTGCCTATAGAGTACCCAGCTCCCACGTATATGATCGCCATCATACTGCTGGCAGTCAAGCAAGAATCATATGGGCTCTATCAACATGTAATAGTGATCTGTAATGTCACCTGAAGCATGTACATGATGATAAGTACAAACCAGATTGCATACTATCATCTCGAGTAAGACTGTTCTACCGGTATAGGTCCTCCCTTAATCATTGCAATCACGTGTCTGCGATCCAATAATTGACTTAAGGGCACTATAGCCAACATCGCAACCTTTTAAAAATACGGCCAACAATTCTACACCTTATAATAATTCTTTCCAAACGGCCGGTATCGAAAACCCCTCTGCACTCGAACAAAGCTTGGATACGTTTATTGAACATTCCACGTAAACAACGGCTGATTTAAAGTCTTCTATCCAAACGTTAATGCAGAACACCGTCTTCCACAGTGAAAGTATAAAATCAATAGAAGCATAACTTGCACAATTAAATACCGCAATGAGTGAGAGAGAGAGAGAGAGGGAAACTTCCATCTCAACCTCTACCAAATCCTGGCCACTCACAAAGTCATAATGTGTGTGCCGTAACCACGTTGAGATTGGGAAGAGTGCTGAACAACCAAGTGGGTAAACATGTTGATGACATTGAAGTCAATGATATTAATGATACCCTGGTTTTTACTTCTACCCCTACTTCGTCTAGTCCACCACCTTCCTCCGAGCCTATTCTCCGTTTTCCCCTAGGCTCGAACCTTCAGCCCACTTCCTTGAGTCAACCTAAAACGACCCCAACTCCAATTCTGGGATCCATTCCATCCCCATAATCTTCTCTAATGTTGGACTCAACCCTTATTGATAAAGCTCCTTATCCAAACAGGTTAAGGGGCAACTGGCCAAGTCCACAAAAGGAGAAGATTGTGGAAATTTTTAAGTAAGTTAACATAAATATTCCTCTCCTAGATGTTATTCAACAAGTTCCGTCTTATGCGAAAATCCTAAAGGACTTGTGCACTAGGAAGAGAAAAATTCAAGTACCTAAAAAAGTTTTCCTTGCGAGTAATGTAAGCACTGCTTTTACACAACAAATACCCAAGAAACGAAAGGACCCCAGAAGTCCTACCATATCTAATTCTATTAGGGGTAAAAATATCAATCATACTCTACTCGATTTAGGTGCCAGTGTTAACTTGCTTCCATATTCTGTCTATAAGCAATTAGGGATCGGAGAGTTAAAACCGACGCACTGCACTCTTCATATGGCCGATCGATCTATCACCCAACCTAGGGATGAGCTAGAGGATATGTTAATCAAAGTCGAGGAATTTATATTCCCTTTGGACTTTATCGTTATAGATATACAGCCTGTAGCGAACCCACGAAACCAAATCCCGATGATTCTAGGTCGACCTTTTCTTGTGACTTCTAATGCAATAATCAATTGTCGAAACGGCTCTATGTGTTGGAGATAGTGCCCTCAGAGTCAATTATTGGATCACAGGTACGTGATTGCAATGATTGAGGGAGGACCTATGCCGGTAGGACAGTCTTACTCAAGATGATAGTATGCTATCTGGTTTATCTTTATCATCGTGTACTGCTTTAGGTGACTTTGCAGGTCACTATTGCGTGTTGATAGAGCCCTTAGGATTCTTGCTTGACAGCCAGCAGTATGATGGCGATCATATACATGGGAGCTGGGGTCTATAAGCACATCCTTAAAAGGTCCCTAGTCGTGGGAGTTTTCGAGACAGGGCATCGATACTCCAGAGTAGACTAGTGTATACAGTCGAGACCCCGACGAGGGGCGGTGGCCGGTCTCACAAGCCACTGGTGTCAGTTGGTTCACCTAAGATGTATACGGGTGCTCATTGGGTTATGAGTACACCGGACAGGACTCGCCGGGAACATGCTAGTTGGTCTTATACCTGACGTCAGATAGCAGTTCCCTAGTGACATGTGTACAGGTTAGTTCATCGACCTGAGATCGTCATTTGTCTCGTGTGAGTTCCTAATGTACTTTGATTACTACCCTACCACGGCTCAAAGGAGTCTTGCAAACAGGTTTTAGTTGGGTACAGTCCCGAGCCACATGGAGACAGTGAGCGGATCTGCAGGGGTTCGTCTCTCCCGGTATTGGGGGTGAGGTCGCGCTGTGTCTAGGAGAGCCATTACACAAAGCCCTCGGCCGAGGCAGGAGATTTACTGGTAGGTATTCCAGTAGTATCTCAGGGTGTTCTGGGCTACGCTCCGACATGACTTGTACTGCTTTTGGGGGTCTGACTTTTACCAACCCCCAAGGCCCGCCATGCGATGCTCATAGACGAACGGACCGGACTGTACGGATATTGTCACTGACAGACTCAGTAGGGTGTCAGGATGAGTTCGCTCATCGACGTCCCTTTTGGTCAATACCTGGTAGCCCGTTACGTATGGCTAATACCTCTGACGTGCTAGTGGTTAAATCCAAAGCCAAAAGTATTGACGAGTCTTTAGAGTCCCTCACAGACAGTTTCTCAAGTTTCGGACGAAACGCTGTAGAGGCCATATGGATATATGGCAGGGTTCGATCAGGTACGTGCGGTATTGCACGGATCATGATCGGACGGTTAATACTAGCGGGCTTTGGTTTAAGCCGGATCCTAGTATTGTACAATGTAGATTTTGTCTCATTGCATTTGTATTCGGTCGGAATACAAATGCGGGTATGTATATA
Source organism: Agapanthus africanus (assembly GCA_030015575.1). Classification (NCBI taxonomy): domain Eukaryota; kingdom Viridiplantae; phylum Streptophyta; class Magnoliopsida; order Asparagales; family Amaryllidaceae; genus Agapanthus; species Agapanthus africanus. Next base: position 312,580,599 of record CM057341.1, on the reverse strand, counting down.
CAGTCGCGGGGTTTTCCTGTAATTTATTACGGGATCGTTTTTCTGAAGTTGCCAGTTTGCATTCCGTTTCGGCCATTTTCCTTTGTTTCTTTCCTTGGCTGAAAATTGGTGGAGGAGGGCATATTTGCAAATGTGCAAATTAGCATTGTGGAGGGTGGTCTTTATATATTGTTACTTCATGATGGTTCAACCATCATTTGACTTCTATGTTCATCATTGCTTGACTTTGTGATGAGATGAGTGTGGACTTTGTTGTGATGATGATTCTTAATCATCACCTTTTCTCTCTCTCTTGTATGATTGCTTACCCCCCCTTTTTGACATCACTCCCCCTTCTCATTCTTCAAGTGAAGGCCGGCCACTTCTTGGAGCATAGGGGCTCATTTTTGGTGGTGGGAAATTATTCATTCTCATTTTGGCTTGCTTCAAAATTCCAAAGCTCATCTCCATAGATTTTATCTCCACATCCTAAATGGCAACTTCATAACCCCATGAGACAAACTACTCTATGTAAGTGCACGGCGGCGCCCCGGCCGTCAATCCGATGGCCAAATGCGGAAGCGATGGTTAACTTTAATTTTGCAAACTAGCAAACCGGCACCACCGCGCACTAAAAACCCAGATCGAACCATTAACTAGTCCTAGTTAACTACAAGACGGGTTAAAGATATACCGACTGATCCGAGTCCTTCGGTCTTCTCGTCGTCGTCCCGATCTCCTGCGGAAACTCCGGTCGTCGCCTCCTTGCCGGAAGGGCACCACATCGTCTGCATCTTTTACGGGCTCCCACCTCAATACCGAGGCAACTCGGGCACGAAGCTGGCTAGTCGACGTGGCCAAGATTTGCTGTTGAATGTGTAGTGATCAAGTCTTATTTTGGGGTTTATGGAATTGCCTTATTGGTGGAGAAATTGAAGTGGTGGAATTTTGTGATGAACTTGGGATTTTAGCAAGTATGAAGAGAGAAAATCCCCATTACAAAATTTGGGACAGCCCCTCCTCTCAAGTGGCCGGCCTTGGCTCATGGTGGGAGTGAGAATGAGAGAGGGAGAGAGAATGAGGGAGTGATTGGCTTGATCAATAATACAAGAGAGAAAACAAAGTTATCATGAAAAAGCAATGATCACAAAATCAAACCCATACTCCAAAACAACCATCATCACAAGCATGATGACTCCAAAATGGTCAAGCCATCATGAACAAAGAAAGTCAAGTGATGGTGCACCATCATGATCCAACAAAATGCAAAGACCCCCTCCACAAATACTTATTTGCACAAATGCAAATAAGCCCTCCTCCACCGATCTTCGGCCATTGAAAGATACAAATGAAAATGGCCGAAACGGAAAGTAAACTAGCAACTCCAGAAAACTGGTCCCATAATAAATTACAGGAAAACCCCGATACTGTGCATACACACCCGCATTTGTATTCCGACCGAAATACAAATGCAATGAGACAAAACTACACTGTACTATACTAGGATCCGGCTTAAACCAAAACCGGCTAGTAATATCCGTTCGATCCTGATCCGTGTAATACCGCACGTATCTGATCGAACCCTGCCATATATCCATACGGCCTATAGTACTAACCGTCCGATCCTGGTCCGTGCAATACCGCACGTATCTGATCGGACCCTGCCATATCTCCATACGGCCTCTACAGCTTTTCACCCGAAAGCTTGAGTAACTGAATGTGGGGGACTCTAAAGACTCGTCAACACCTTGGTTGTGGATTTAACCACTAGCACGTCAGAGGTATAAGCCAATACGTGACGGGCTACCAGGTATTGACCAAAAGGGACGTCGATGAGCGAACTCATCCTGACACCCTACTGAGCCTGTCAGTGACAATATCCGTACAGTCCGGTCCGTTCGTCTATGAGCATCGCATGGCGGGCCTAGGGTGTTGGTAAAAGTTAGACCTCCAAAAGCGGTACAAGTCGTGTCGGAGTGTAGCCCAGAACACCCTAAGATACTACTGGAATACCTACCAGTAAATCTCCTGCCTCGGCCGACAGTTTTGTGTAATGGCTCTCCTAGACACAGCGCGACCTCACCCCCAATACCGGGAGAAACGAACCCCTGAAGATACGCTCACTGCCTCCATGTGGCTCGGGACTGTACACAACTAAAACCTGTTTGCACGTCTCCTTTGAGCGTGGTAGGGTAGTAATCAAAGTACAATGGGAACTCACACGAGACAAATGACGATCCACAGGTCGATGAACTAACCTGTACACATGTCACCAGGGAACTGCCATCTGACGTCTGGTATATGACCAACTAGCATGTTCCCGGCGAGTCCTGTCCGGTGTACTCATAACCCAATGAGCACCTGTATACATCTTAGGTGATCTAACTGACACCAACGGCTTGTGAGACCGGCCACCGCCCCTCGTCGGGGTCTCGACTGTATACACTAGTCTACTCTGGAGAAACGATGCCCTGTCTCGAATCTCCCACGACTAGGGACCTTTTAAGGATGTGCTTATAGACCTCCAGCTCCCACTTATATGATCTCCCTCATACTGCTGGTGGTCAAGCAAGAATCCTAGGGGCTCTATCAACATGTAATAGTGACCCGTCAGGTCACCTAAAGCAGTACACGATGATAAAGATAAACCAGATAGCATACTATCATCTCGAGTAAGACTGTCCGACCGGGATAGGTCCTCCCTCAATCATAGCAATCACGTGCCTGTGATCCAATAATTGACTCTGAGGGCACCATCTCCAACAATCTCCCACTTGCACTCAAGGCTAATTATTGCGATGTCGCATACTCACAGCCCGTGTGATACCGAACACCCAACTCCTCTACTAGTCAGTTTCACAAATCCTGTTTGCGAAACTAATGCGTTCGAGGAATAGCTTCAGTGAGTGGATCCGCCTTGATGTTTCTTTCTATGTCTCTCTATATCTCATGTTCGCGGAGAAAGCCATCTCCCGAAATGAGCAATACCTGTCTTAGAATGTGTCTGGATGTCTGATGGGACCTAGCTCATAAATGAACTCCAAATCCAAACTTCTTAGACTGTATCGTCAACTGAACTTAATCAGTATCCTGCGCCATGCCTCCCTCAGTATTGCCTTGGACCACCTGTCTAAAATACTGCCCCTTGTCAGAAGGAAAACTATAACTCTGACAACCTCCCTGTCGTCCAAGTCACCTTGGAAGCCTGGAATGATAACTGTCTCCCGAATGAGGCTGTCGTTATCATATCCCTAGAACATCCACTTATGTTCTAAAACTGCTTTCAACTGTTTCTCCCGGATTGGATCAATATCAACTTATTGCATCTAGTGCAAGAACAACATCTGGTGTGGTACTTGACATCTCATGATTGACTCAATTGCCTAAGCAAGTGATCTGCCAATCATGCACATCCCTCTCCTCTTTAGTCTGTAAGACAGCTTTAGAGAGGGTGACTCCATCACCTGTAGGTACACTACCGTGCCAGGAGTCGTCCATTCTAAATACTCTTAGAATGCTGTCTAAGTACCCTGATTGGGAAACTATCCAAATCTAGATCTAAAACCATAGATCTAGTAACCAGTATGTCTGATATAATGTCCAAGTCCCATGTGGAGAAACCACTGTGTGACGACCAAAGTATAACCGATCGTAGTGTAGGAATGTCACTTCCTACTCTGTGTATGTCATCCAAATACCAGGACATCATACTCTACTACCTTCTCAACAGATCCATCCCCTATTCCGATGAAGTCAAGCCTATGACTGTCACATCAGAAATGGATGATCTATCTCCGCTATATCTGCTTTAGTCTATAAATAGACATAAGCCACCTGTCCACCAATGCTTTCGCTGCTCCCACTGACTACGACAACCCTCTGGCAGAGTCATATAGACGTACACTTCTAAAGCTAGTTCAGAACGACGCTATACTCATCCTCCTGCCGGGTCTCACAGCCTGGAACAACAGCAATGGCAAGTGAGGGTAAACAAGAACTTCCCTGTCACGGTCCTTGAGGCTACCGGAGTACCTCTCGGGTGCCTGAAGTTACCCACCTGTCTGCGGAGTGGCCAATGGAATGTCAAACCAGATTGAATCTTTAGGTTCCTATCAAATCTTCAGTAATCGTTTGTGGTTCTAGAATCACTTCCAGTTCTACCATACTCCCACTACTGTTTTCTGAAAAAATCCATTTTTATTAAAACTGTGGCGAGTTCAGAACAATATCATTATTGATCTTCCAGATGGTAGAAAGTCAACCCTCGTCATAGCCTGGGTCAACCCACAAACAGCCATTACAGAAAACGTGCCTTGAGTTATCCAGAATCTGGTTTTAAGCATAATCCGGACAACTCCCCGTACCTTAACATCGTTAAGATACGAACTGTTCTACATCCAATATAGAAACAGAGGCACTGATTTAATTGAACCAGATTCAAATCATGCAGCTGTCCCCAGTGCATGTCAACTAAATGGAAGGAGGCCTATGAGCGTTACTCAACTTAGGAATGCTTCCAATTATGAGTAACCTGAAAGAGAAGCAAGTTCTCTTAATCACTACTATCAACTGAACACCATTGACAAGTATCTATATCTTCGATCACTTTGAAGAATCCTGATACTTGCAACACCCGGTTCTCTACTTTATTCAAATACCTATAACTTCTCAAAATTCGGACCATGTGTTTCCACGAAACACCTGTCTAAAAACTAGAGATGTCATAAGTAAACCAAATATAGTATGAGGACCAACCCCTCTGTCCTGATGGACCCTGGACAACATACAATACTCTGTATAAGTCCCTTGAGTCTGATAACTCACTCACTGTGTGTCGTAGGTTGAAAACTGTACTTATGGTTAAGAAGAATTACACCGCTGTTTAATGCTCCTTACCTAACCATCCATTGATACAGGTAAATGTCGTAGACATAATTTCAAAAAGGCATATCTCACTCTATGAAAATAGACGTACAGATATATCAATTTGAAATTGGTGCATGACAGCGAATATTCAAAACCAAATATTTGCCGACCGGCAAACAGTCCAGGTGACTTCCTCAAATATCACCAATTACAACGAATCCCGATATAATGAGGATGATCACCCAATTCCCAATAACTTACTCCCACTCATCATCTGCAAAACCATACAGATGTGAGAATCGTACCTGGTAAATACATACCCTGGAGTAAGGACTAATTGGGAAATCAGTTTTCCTTTAACAGTACACGGTGAAACTGAAACATTGAATTGTTTCGATGGGGTATTCCGGTATTCCTAGTAATGCCTCTTCCAGATTCACGACTGTAACCGTATAAATCTTTGCCACCTCTCCAAATCCCTTTATATGTCTTTAGTCATTACCTTCTGCACACCCTTTAGGCCAAATGGTTTTCTTCCTTCCCTACCGTTCGGCACCAGCCTATGGTTTGGAAGAAGACTATCCAATAAGCATAATGGGTGTACTGTCCCAATCCTAGGAACACTCGCAATGCGAGAGAAGGTGAGGACAAAAGACAACCGAATAAACCTTATTCCTATTTCTCCTGAACCAGAATCCATCCCCGAATTGGAACAAGTTCCTTTCGAGTTCGTATATAACCATACGATGGAGTATCCAATAAACTGTGGATCTTCGTAGTGATACGGAGTGTCCTGGAGAAATACAAAGGTGAAGTGGGAGTGGTAACGAAAAACTTGGTATGGTCGTGAATATCAGTCGCAATTTACTTTGCCCTCCTTCTAATCCCTTTATTTGTCTTTACATAATACCTTCTGTACACCATCGTTAGGCAAATTGGTTTTCTTCATTCCCTACCGGTCGGCACCAGCCTAAGGTTTGGAAGAAGACTATCCAATTTGCGTAATAGGTGTACTATCTCCTAAACCAAGGAGTACTCGCAACCTGAGAGAAGGTAAAATGAAAAAGACAACTGAATAATTCTATCCGTTTTCTCCAGAACCAGAAACCATCCTCGAATAAATACTTTCGAGTTCGTATATAACCATACGATGGTTTTGTACAATGGAAGTGGACGTTCGTAGCAATACGGGGTGTCCTGGAGAAAAGGGTAAAAGTAGGAGTGGCAATGAGGTCTGCAACTCTGACAATCCAAAAGCCAGTGTTAAGAAGGTTCGGTTAATTTTGGTCTCTGAGTCATAGTCTAGGGTCGGGTCAATGGTTGCTGCCAAAGAGAGAGAGAAAAGAAACACTCAGCATGCACTCTAACCTAGATCAGAATGGTTACCAATTTATCTAATCTGGAAACCTCCCACTGTACCGTCAAATTCTCCTCCAAACCTAAAAGAAGAATTAGTCGGGATCACCTGAGGAGTAAACCAACTCATCAGTGGGAATCGGGATCCAACTATCACCGTATGATAACGTGACGGAATCCGCTCACGGTATCACACTCCAGAAGGTATGCGCATATCTGGCAAGTTTCAGTTCTTTTGAAACTCCCGATGTGATTTTTGCCCCATGCTCTTATGACCTTGACGAAGGCCAACAAATCATAAGTCACATGTCAAGTTCTATCCGTCATTCTCCAGGTTGATTTGAACCCACCCGCACAAGTCCTTGACGAAGGCCAACAAGGCTATACGACTGTCCCAAACCAACGCATCTATCTATGCTGCAGAAAGGCAACAAGCAGCTACCATACACTATGCCTTGACGAAGGCCAACAAACATAGCATGAATACTACGTGCTACCCGTCTGAAACGACGAAGGGCTACGAATGGTTTCTGGCGAAAACCTTTAACGTAATGAACTTGATATCGTTGAAGGAACCGGATAGCTTTTAAAAATATAGTGACGAAAACCATTGCTAAAGAGGTCACTCCCGGTGAAGGGATCTCGGCTCTTTCCCCGTAGAATGAGGTGCAGGATATTCCAACTGAATACCACGATGCAAAGCAAAAGTAATCGGCTATAGTGAAGTTATTGCCCTGACGCAAACTTTTTTCCAAGGGGTCACTCCCGGTGAAGGGATCTCGGCCCTTGCCTCATCGACTGAGGAGCAGGATATTCCAACTGAATACCACGATGCAAAAAAAAAGTGAACGTCCTTGCAATAACAGCTTTTTGAAAAGTGTTCCAACAACATCAGATTAGGTTTGTTTTTAACTTGCATTGATCCGAATCAACGCAGTCCCATCAATTGATCACACCACAAAGAACGAAAATAATATGACGTACGTATATGCCATCCGCATTCGTCACTGGGTCCCGTCATTACCCGTTTGGTTAGCTAACTAACGACAGAGCGGGGACTGGACTAGCGCGGATGCAAAACATATACAACATCTACTAATATATATACCAATATATTATATTCGCTCAAGGTGTGATAAAATGCAACATCACAGAAATGTACAGCATCACAGAAACAATACAGATATCTGGGATCCCCGGGTTTCACAGAGCCGCTGAAACCCGACGTTCCCCTGGTCGTGTGGATACCCTGTGCAATGAAATCCTAGATCCTTACGGGCGCGGCAAGTTACCCGCCAAAACCTGAAGCGAGGCAGCCCCCTTCAGCTCCGTGAATGGACCACCCAGCTTTTCATGGAATCCGGTAACTTGGGCACCCCTCCTGGGTCTACCTGTACCCCCTACGAGTGCGGCGAATAGCCTGCCAATCCTAGAGTGAAGCCCCCTCCGTCTCAATGCCATGAGATGCGGGCTTGTTGCCCTCTAGAACCCGGCTATCCGTGCACCCCTCCGTGGGGTAATCCTAGTACAGAAAGTAAAATATACATACAACGGGTACATCGACCGCAACCTGGTCGTGCCCTAAAATAATAATATAAACAGGCAGTGACGGCAGTCCACATGTCGGACGCTCGTCCCGCAATATCAAATGTACATAATACAATAAAATACTGTACTAGCATTGCATCCAGGCTATCCCCCACGACCAATCCTCAACATCACAGCAAAACAAAGAACATCAACGTGAAAATCACGTTCGCAAATCCGTCTAATCGGGCTATAGCAGTTAGACAGGATTTACCGATCAAGTGACATTCATGGTCGCAGATATAATGTAAATACTGTGAAATAATGTGTTTTAAATATCCGATCGATCAAATTTTAACAAATGGGCCCCAAGTACTACTGTAGCATATCAAGAAATTCTGGGCCCAATATTAATATTCCAAAAGCCCTAATTTCAACCCAGAAAAGAACTGTGGAAATTTGATACAGTGATCGTACTATAGTGCGGCGGAACCGCGGCCCAAAGGGGGGTTTGGCCGCGGTTCCGCGCTCCCATTAGTGAATCACAGTGTCGAATTTCTACAGTGTCCTTATAATTTCCAGTACATCACTTTTCTGCCACCTGAAAAAATTTTCGACTCCAAAAAATTTCAACAGAAAACTGATGCAAACAAAATGCGGGTTTTGGAATTTTGGTCGATCGGAAATGTAAACACATTAAACAAAGCTAGACTAGGTTAATGGCAAGGCTCTGATACCACTGTAAGTGCACGGCGGCGCCCCGGCCGTCAATCCGACGGCCAAATGCGGAAGCGATGGTTAACTTTAATTTTGCAAACTAGCAAACCGGCACCACCGCGCACTAAAAACCCGGATCGAACCATTAACTAGTCCTAGCTAACTACAAGACGGGTTAGAGATATACCGACTGATCCGAGTCCTCCGGTCTTCTTGTCGTCGTCTCGATCTCCTGTGGAAACTCCGGTCGTCGCCTCCTTGCCGGAAGGGCACCACATCGTCTGCATCTTTTACGGGCTCCCACCTCAATACCGAGGCAACTCGGGCACGAAGCTGGCTAGTCGACGTGCCCAAGATTTGCTGTAGAATGTGTAGTGCTCAAGTCTCATTTTGGGGTTTATGGAATTGCCTTATTGGTGGAGGAATTGAAGTGGTGGAATTTTGTGATGAACTTGGGATTTTAGCAAGCATGAAGAGAGAAAATCCCCACTACAAAATTTGGGACAGCCCCTCCTCTCAAGTGGCCGGCCTTGGCTCATGGTGGGAGTGAGAATGAGAGAGGGAGAGAGAATGAGGGAGTGATTGGCTTGATCAATAATTCAAGACAGAAAACAAAGTTATCATGAAAAAGCAATGATCACAAAATCAAACCCATACTCCAAAACAACCATCATCATAAGCATGATGACTCCAAAATGGTCAAGCCATCATGAACAAAGAAAGTCAAGTGATGGTGCACCATCATGATCCAACAAAATGCAAAGACCCCCTCCACAAATACTTATTTGCACAAATGCAAATAAGCCCTCCTCCACCAATCTTCGGCCATTGAAAGATACAAATGAAAATGGCCGAAACGGAAAGTAAACTGGCAACTCCAGAAAACTGGTCCCATAATAAATTACAGGAAAACCCCGATACTGTGCATACACACCCGCATTTGTATTCCGACCGAAATACAAATGCAATGAGACAAAACTACACTGTACTATACTAGGATCCGGCTTAAACCAAAGCCTGCTAGTAATATCCGTTCGATCCTGATCCGTGCAATACCGCACGTATCTGATCGAACCCTGCCATATATCTATACGGCCTATAGTACTAACCGTCCGATCCTGGTCCGTGCAATACCGCATGTATCTGATCGGACCCTGCCATATCTCCATACGGCCTCTACAGCTTTTCGCCCGAAAGCTTGAGTAACTGAATGTGGGGGACTCTAAAAACTCGTCAACACCTTAGTTGTGGATTTAACCACTAGCACGTCAGAGGTATAAGCCAATACGTGACGGGCTACCAGGTATTGACCAAAAGGGACGTCGATGAGCGAACTCATCCTGACACCCTACTGAGCCTGTCAGTGACAATATCCGTACAGTCCGGTTCGTTCGTCTATGAGCATTGCATGGCGGGCCTAGGGGGTTGGTAAAAGTCAGACCCCCAAAAGCGGTACAAGTCGTGTCGGAGTGTAGCCCAGAACACCCTTAGATACTACTGGAATACCTACCAGTAAATCTCCTGCCTCGGCCGAGGGCTTTGTATAATGGCTCTCCTAGACACAGCGCGACCTCACCCCCAATACCGAGAGAGACGAACCCCTGAAGATACGCTCACTGCCTCCATGTGGCTCGGGATTGTACCCAACTAAAACCTGTTGGCACGTCTCCTTTGAGCGTGGTAGGGTAGTAATCAAAGTATAGTGGAAACTTACACGAGACAAATGACGATCCACAGGTCGATGAACTAACCTGTACACATGTCACCAGGGAACTGCCATCTGACGTCTGGTATATGACCAACTAGCATGTTCCCGGCGAGTCCTGTCCGGTGTACTCATAACCCAATGAGCACCTGTATACATCTTAGGTGATCTAACTGACACCAACGGCTTGTGAGACCGGCCACCGCCCCTCATCGGGGTCTCGACTGTATACACTAGTCTACTCTGGAGAAACGATGCCCTGTCTCGAATCTCCCACGACTAGGGACCTTTTAAGGATGTGCTTATAGACCTCCAGCTCCCACTTATATGATCACCCTCATACTGCTGGTGGTCAAGCAAGAATCCTAGGGGCTCTATCAACGTGTAATAGTGACCCGTCAGGTCACCTAAAGCAGTACACGATGATAAAGATAAACCAGATAGCATACTATCATCTCGAGTAAGACTGTCCGACCGGGATAGGTCCTCCCTGAATCATAGAAATCACGTGCCTGTGATCCAATAATTGACTCTGAGGGCACTATCTCCAACACTCTACACTAGCCTACAGCATTTCTTGGACACGTCGGCTCGCCAACTTCGTGCCCGAGTTGCCTCGGTCCAGAGGTGGGAGCCCGTAAAAGAACCCGGTGATGTGGTGCCCTTTGCGACGAGGAGATGAAGACCGGAGATTCCGCGGGGAGATCGGGATGACGACGAGAAGACCGAAGGACACGGATCGCTCGGTATATATCTCTACCCTTTCTTCAATTAGCTAGTAGTAGGTTAATGGCCCGATCCGGGTTTATAGTCCGCGGTAGCGCCGGTTCTAGTTTATAGAAAAGTTTTTGTTTCCGCATTTTGGTCTCGTTCAGACGGCCGGGGCGCTGCCATGGTCCAACATAGTATCAGAGCCACGCCATTAACTTTCACTAGCTTGCTGTAACGTGTTTACATTTTCGATCGAACAAAAATTCCAAAATCCGCGATTTCAAGAGCATTGGTTTCTGTCGATTTTATTTGTGCTCGAAATTTTTTTTTGAGTGTTGCAGAAATCAGTGCAGGCAATTATAAGAATTCTGTGAAAAATTGGTAAGGTGATACTGTAGCCATACCGCGGAACCGCGGCCAAACCCCTGTTCTGGCCGCGGTTCCGCCGTGACACAGTGTCTTCACTGTACTAATTTTTTTCAGAGCTCTTTAAATTTGGAATTGGGGTTTTTGGTATATTATTTTTGGGCCCAGATTTATTTTGAAGTGCTACAGTTGTGCTTGGGGCCCACTCTGGAAAATTTAGTCGATCGAAAATTTTCAATATGTTAGTTCACAGTATTTACATTATATCTGCGATCATGAATGTCACTTGATCGGTAAATCCTGTCTAACTGCTATAGCCCTTTTAGACGGATTTGCGAACGTGACATTCACGTTGATGTTCTGTGTTGTGCTGTGATGTTGCGGATTGTCGTGGTGGATAGCCTGGATGCAATGTTAGTACAGTTTGGTTGTTTTATGTACATTTGATATTGCTGGGCGAGCGTCCGACATGTGGACTGCCGCCACTGCCTGTTTGTATATTATTCTTTTGGAGCACGACCGGGTTGAGGTCGATGTACCCGTTGTATGCATATTTTACTTTCTGTACTAGGATTACCCCGCGGTGGGGTGCACGGATAGCCGGGTTCTAGAAGGCAATAGGCCGGCATCTCATGGCGTTGAGACGGAAGGGGCTTCACTCTAGAATTGGCGGGCTATTCGCCGCACTTGTAGGGGGTAAAGGTTGACCCAAGGAGGGGTGCCTAAGTTACCGGATTCCGTGAAGTGCTGGGTGGTCCATTCACGTTGCTGAAGGGGGCTTCCTCGCTTCAGGTTTTGGCGGATAACTTGCCGCGCCCGTAGGGGTCTAGGATTTTATTGCACAGGCTATCCACACGAGCAGGGGAACGTCGGATTTCAGTAGAGGCTCTATGAAACTCGGGATCCCAGATATCTGTATTGTTCTGTGATGCTTATTGCATTTCTGTGATGTTGCATTTTATCACGCCTTGAGCGAATATTATATATTGTTATATATACTAGTAGATGTTGTATATGTTTTGCATCTGCGCTAGTCCAGTCCCTGCTCTGTCGTTAATTAAGTAACCTAACGGGTGATGACGGGACTCAGTGGCGAATGCGGATGGCATATACGTACATCATTATTTTCGTTCTTTATTGGTGTGATCAATTGATGGGACTGCATTGATTCAGATTAATGCAAGCTAAACAAACCTATTCTGATGTTGTTGGAACATTTTTTCAAAAAAAGCTGTTATTGCAAGGACGTTCTCTTTTGTTTTGCACAGTGGTATTCAGTTATGAATATCCAGCACCTCAGTCGACGAGGCAAGGGCCGAGATCCCTTCACCGGGAGTGACCCCTTGGACAGAAGTTTGCGTCAGGGCAATAACTTCACTATAGTCGATTACTTTTGCTTTGCATCGTGATATTCAATTGGAATATCCTGCACCTCATTCTATGGGGAAAGAGCCGAGATCCCTTCACCGGGAGTGGCCTCTTTAGCAAAGGTTTTCGTCACTATATTTTTATACTATGCCGTTCCTTCAACGATATCAAGTTCATTACGTTAAAAGTTTTTCGCCAAAAACTAGACGTAGCCCTCCGTTATTTCTTATAAGTATAACTTAGTATTCGTGCTGCGTTTGTTGACTGTGTCAAGGCGTAGTGTACGGTAGCTAAGTATTGTTCGTTTGTGGCATATTAATGGGATTGGTTAGGACAGTCATGCGGCCTTGTTGACTGTGTCAAGGGCTTGTACGGGTGGGTTTAATGCAATCCAGGATAATGACGGGTTGAACTTGACTAGGACTCTTTGATTTGTTGACTGTGTCAATGTCACTTGGGTCCTAGGGGTAAAAAATCACATCAGGAGTTTCTAAAGAAACTGAAACTTGCCAGGCATGCGCATACCTTCTGGAGTGTGATAACGTGAGTGGATTCCGTCACGTTATCATGCGATGATAGTTGGATCCCGATTCTCACTGATGAGTTGGTTTACTCCTCGGGTGATCCCGACTAATTCTTCTTTCAGGTTTGGAGAAGAATTTAAGGTTACAGTGGAAGGTTTCCTGATTAGATAAATTGGTAACCAATCTGATCAAGGTTAGAGTGCACGCTGAGTGTTTCTTTTCTCTCTCTCTCTTTGGCAATGACCATGGCCCGACCCGTGACTGTGACTCAGCGACCAAGTTGACCGAACCTTCTTATAAGACTGGCTTTTGGATTGTCAGAGTTGCATATCTCATTGCCACTCCACTTTTACCCTTTTCTCCAGGACATCCTGTATTACTACGAACGTCCACTTCCATTGGATAAAACTATCGTATGGTTATATACGAACTCGAAGGAATTTATTCGAGGACGGTTTCCGGTTCTGGAGAAAATGAATAGGACTATTCAGTTGTCTTTTCCTTTTACCTTCTCTCAGGTTGCGAGTGCTCCTTGGATTTGGACAGTACACCTATTACGCTTATTGGATAGTCTTCTTCCAAACCATAGGCAAGTGCTGACCGGTAGGGAATGAAGAAAACTATTTAGCCTGAAAGGTGTACAGAAGGTATTAAGTAAAGACGTATCAAGGGATTAGTAAGAGGGCAAATTAAATTACGACTGCTATTCACGACCAAACCAAGTATTTCTTCACCAATCCTAAATCACCCTTGTATTTCTCCAGGACATTTCGTATCACTACGAAGATCCACAGTTTATTGGATACTCCATCGTATAGTTATATACGAACTCGAAAGGAACTTGTTCCAGTTCAGAGATAGATTCTGGTTCAGGAGAAATAGGAATAAGGTTTATTCAGTTGTCTTTTATCTTTACCTTCTCTCGGGTTGCAAGTGCTCCTAGGATTGGGACAGTACACCCATTATGCTTATTAGATAGTCTTCTTCCAAACCATAGGCCGGTGCCGAAAGGTAGGGAAGGAAGAAAACCATTTAACCTAAGAGGGTGTACAGAAGGTAATGACTAAAGACATATGAACGGATTTGGAGAGATGGCAAAGAAATATACGGTTGCAGTTGTGAATCTGGATAATGGAAGAGGCATTACTAGGAATACCTGGATACCCCTACGAAACATTTCACTGTTTCAGTTTCACTGTGTATTGTTAAAAGAAAACCGATTTCCCAATTAGTCCTTGCTCCAGGGTATGTATTTACCAGGTATGATTCTCACATCTGTATGGTTTTACAGATGATGAGTGGGAGTAGGGTATTGGAAATTGGGTGATTATCCTCATTATATCGGGATTCGTTGTAATTGGTGATATTTGAGGAAATCACCTGGGCTGCTTGCCGGACGGCGAATATTTGGTTTTGAATATCCGTTGTTATGCACCAATTTCAAATTGATATATCTGTACGTCTATTTTATAGAGTGAGATATACCTTCTTAAAATTATGTCCGTGACATTTACCTATATCAGTGGATGGTTAGGTAAGGAGCATTAAACAGCGGTGTAATTCTTCATAACCATAGTACAGTTTTCAACCTACAACGCACAGGGTTTGAGTTATTCAACTCACGGGACTTATACAGAGTATTGTATGTTGTCCAGTGTCTATTAGGACAGAGGGGTTGGTCCTCGTACTATATTCTGTTTACTTATGACTTCTCTAGTTCTTAGACAAGTGTTTCGTAGAAACACAAGGTCTGAGTTTTGAGAAGTTATAGGTATAAGAGTAAAGTAGAGAACCAGGTGTTGCAAGTATCGGGATCCTTCAAGGTGATCAAAGATGTAGATACTTGTATATGGTATTCAGTTGATAGTAATGGTTAAGAGAACTTGCTTCTCTTTTAGGTTACTCATAATTTGAAGCACTCCTAACTTTAGTAATGCTGATCGGTCACTCTCCATTTAGTTAACATGCACTGGAGACAGCTGCATGATTTGAATCTGGTTCCAATTAAATCAGTGCCTCTGTTTCTATATTAGATATATAACGGTTCATATCTTAACGATGTTAAGGTAAGGGGAGTTGTCCGGTTTATGCTTAAAACCAGACTCCGGATAACTCAAGGCACGTTTCTGTAATGGCTGTTTGTGGGTTGACCCGGGCTATGACGAGGGTTGACTTTCTACCATCTGGAAGATCAATAGTGATATTGTTCTTGACTCGCTACAGTTTTAATAAAAATGGATTTTTTCAGAAAACGGTAGTGGGAGTATGGTAGAACTGGAAGTGATTCCAGAACCGCAAACGATTACTGAAAATTTGATAAGAACCTAAAGATTCAATCTGATTTGACATTCCATTGGCCACTCCGCAGATAAAGTGGGTAACCTCAGGCACCCGAGAGGTACTCCGGTAGCCTCAAGGACGGTGGCACGGAGGTTCTTGTTTACCCAGACTTTCCATTGCTGTTGTTCCAGACTGTGAGACCCGGCAGGAGGATTAGTATAGCGTCGTTCTAAACTAGCTTTAGAAGTGTACGTCTATATGACTCTGCCAGAGGGTTGTCATGGTCAGTGGGAGCAGCGGAAGCATAGTGGAAAAGTGGCTTATGTCTATGTATAGACTAAAGCAGATATAGTGGAGATAGATCATTTATTTCTGATGTGACAGTCATGGGTTTGACTTCATCAGAATAGGGGATGGATCTGTTAAGAAGGTAGTAGGGTGTGATGTCCTGGTATCTGGATGACATACACAGAGTAGGAAGTGATATTCCTATACTACGATCGGTTATACTTTGGTTGTCACACAGTGGTTTCTCCACATAGGAATTGGATGTTATATCAGATATTCTGGTTACTAGATCTATGGTTTTAGATCTAGATTTGGAAAGTGTCCCAATCTGGGTACTTAGACAGCATTCTAGAGATATTTAGAATGGACGACTCCTGGCACGGTAGTGTACCTGCGGGTGATAGAGTCACCCTCTCTAAAGGTGTCTTACAGATTAAAGAGGAGAGGGATGTACAAGATTGGCAGATCACTTGCTTAGGCAATTGAGTCAATTATGAGATATCAAGTACCACACCAGATGTTGTTTTTTGCAGTAGATGCAATAAGTTCATATTAATCCAGTCCTGGAGAAACGATCGGAAGCAGTTTTAGAACATAAGTGGATGTTCTAGGGATATGATAACGACAGCCTCATTCGGGAGACGGTTATCATTCCAGGCTTCCAAGGTGACCTGGATGACAGAGTGGCTGTCAGAGTTATAGATTTCCCTCTGACGAGGGGCAGTATTTTGGACAGGTGGTCCAGGCGGATACTGAGGGAGGCATGGCATAGGATACTGATTAAGTTCAGTTGACGACACAGTCTAAGAAGTTTGGATTTAGAGTTCATTTACGAGCTAGGTCCCATCAGATATCCAAACATATTCTAAGACAGGTATTACTCATTTCGGGAGATGGGTTTCTCCACGAACTTGAGAATAAGAGAGACATAGAAAGAAACATCTGAGCGGATCCACTCACTGAGGCTATTCCTCGAACGCGTTAGTTTCGCAAACGGGTTTTGTGAGACTGATTAGTAGAGGAGTTGGGTGTTCGGTATCACACGGGCTGTGAGTATGCGACATCGCAATAATTAGCCTTGAGTGCAAGTGGGAGATTATTGGAGATAGTGCCCTCAGATTCAATTATTGGATCACAGGTACTTGATTGCAATGATTGAGGGAGGACCTATGCCGGTAGGACAGTCTTACTCAAGATGATAGTATGCTATCTGGTTTATCTTTATCATCGTGTACTGCTTTAGGTGACCTTGCAGGTCACTATTGCGCGTTGATAGAGCCCTTAGGATTCTTGCTCGACGGCCAGCAGTATGATGGCGATCATATACGTGGGAGCTGGGGTCTATAAGCACATCCTTAAAAGGTTCCTAGTCGAGGGAGTTTTTGAGACAGGGCATCGATACTCCAGAGTAGACTAGTGTATACAGTCGAGACCCCGACGAGGGGCGGTGGCCGGTCTCACAAGCCACTGGTGTCAGTTGGTTCACCTAAGATGTATACAGGTGCTCATTGGGTTATGAGTACACCGGACATGACTCGCCGGGAACATGCTAGTTGGTCTTATACCTGACGTCAGATAGCAGTTCTCTAGTGACATGTGTACAGGTTAGTTCATCAACCTGAGATCGTTATTTGTCTCGTGTGAGTTCTCACTGTACTTTGATTACTACCCTACCACGGCTCAAAGGAGTCGTGCAAATAGGTTTTAGTTGGGTACAGTCCCGAGCCACATGGAGGCAGTGAGCGGATCTGCAGGGGTTCGTCTCTCCCGGTATTGGGGGTGAGGTCGCGCTGTGTCTAGGAGAGCCATTACACAAAGCCCTCGGCCGAGGCAGGAGATTTACTGGTAGGTATTCCAGTAGTATCTCAGAGTGTTCTGGGCTACGCTCCAACACGACTTGTGCCGCTTTTAGGGGTCTGACTTTCACCAACCCCCTAGGCCCGCCATGCGATGCTCATAGACGAACGGACTGGATTGTACGGATATTGTCACTGAAAGGCTCAGTAGGGTGTCCAGATGAGTTCGCTCATCGACGTCCCTTTTGGTCAATACCTGGTAGCCCGTTATGTATGGCTAATACCTCTGACGTGCTAGTGGTTAAATCCACAGCGAAAAGTATTGACGAGTCTTTAGAGTCCCCCACAGACAGTTTCTCAAGTTTCGGGCGAAACGCTGTAGAGGCCGTATGGATATATGGCAGGGTTCGATCATGTACGTGCGGTATTGCACGGATCATGATCGGACGGTTAATACTAGAGGGCTTTGGTGTAAGCCGGATCCTAGTATTGTACAGTGTAGATTTTGTCTCATTGCATTTGTATTCGGTCGGAATACAAATGCGGGTATGTATATACAGTCGCGGGGTTTTCCTGTAATTTATGACGGGATCGTTTTTCTGAAGTTGCCATTTTGCATTCCGTTTCGGCCATTTTCCTTTGTTTCTTTCCTTGGCTGAAAATTGGTGGAGGAGGGCTTATTTGCAAATGTGCAAATTAGCATTGTGGAGGGTGGTCTTTGTATATTGTTGCTTCATGATGGTTCAACCATCATTTGACTTCTATGTTCATCATTGCTTGACTTTGTGATGAGATGAGTGTGGACTTTGTTGTGATGATGATTTTTAATCATCACCTTTTCTCTCTCTCTTGTATGATTGCTTACCCCCATTTTTTGACATCACTCCCCCTTCTCATTCTTCAAGTGAAGGCCGGCCACTTCTTGGAGCATGGGGGCTCATTTTTGGTGGTGGGAAATTATTCATTCTCATTTTGGCTTGCTTCAAAATTCTAAACCTCATCTCCATAGATTTTATCTCCACATCCTAAATGGCAACTTCATAACCCCATGAGACAAACTACTCTACACTAGCCTACAACATTTCTTGGAAACGTCGGCTCGCCAACTTCATGCCCGAGTTGCCTCGGTCCAGAGGTGGGAGCCCGTAAAAGAACCCGGCGATATGGTGCCCTTTCCGACGAGGAGATGAATACCGGAGATTCCGCGGGGAGATCGGGATAACGACGAGAAGACTGAAGGACACGGATCGCTCGGTATATCTCTCTACCCTTTCTTCAATTAGCTAGTAGTAGGTTAATGGCCCGATCCGGGTTTATAGTCCGCGGTAGCGCCCGTTCTAGTTTATAGAAAAGTTTTTGTTTTCGCATTTTGGCTTCGTTCAGACGGCCGGGGTGCTGACGTGGTCCAACATATCTATGACCCTATCCTTTGGGAAGATATCAATTGAGCTTAACATTTACAAGTTGGGAAGTGAACCCTTCGACTATGCTCAAGTATGTTCTGTCGAAAGGATGGATTCCGACAGTAGCGAATTTGAACAGTTTCATGATACTGATCTTGAATACGCTAGTACGTTATGGTTTGACCTTGCTGATGGAGCTCTGGATCTCCTTCAGATGTTATCTTCTGTTGATCCGCAGCGAGTGGTAATGAGTGGCTGAGATTGGATCTAAGGGTTTCCCCTTGGTGTGTGTGGATCTTAATGGGCTTGATTTGAGGATGAAACCGAGCTACCTACAAGGAAGTCCCGGGGTGGTTGTACCACCGAGGACCCTCCGACGATCAAGTTAGTCGAAGTATTTGGGCAGAGTAACGGCTTATTGTGGTAAAATTGCCTTACCTGAGTCGTCTGAGAGAAGGGTTTATATAGTGGCAGCCATGGGCTGGCGGGCGCGAGATTCACGCCGGTCGTTACGCCCCTGGCGTCATGCCTGCGTGAAAGGCAGGATTCCCCATTAATGACGAGATATGCTCGTTAATGGGGGAACGCGATGACATGGAACACGGGGTCATGGGCGGCGGATATCTCACGCCTGGCAAGATTCACGGAGCCGTGGCGGAGATACCTGCGATCTGTGCTGTGGGTCAGTCGATGAGATCGAGGAAGCTAAGCTCAGCGGGAGGCTCGGGAATGAGCGGGAGGTCGAGGAGGCTTGGTTCATGTGATAGCTCAGAGGCGAGCTAGGAAGGCTGAGGGAACTCTGCATGCGGGAGGGCTCAGAGGCGAGCCAATGGTTGTTTGTAAAGCGGGCACAAGAGTGGTCGGGAAGGCCACTGAAGGTCGGGAATATCCTCAGGTCGAAGGACCGGGGCATGCTTCCAATATACCGTTCCTGCTCCTTTCCCGTAAGCCTTACGACACGTCATCCGCCATGTGTCATGATCTAGGGAGTGCTCAGTACCGAGCATCGTCATTAGCCCCCCATTCTCGTCCTGACCTATTTATAGGTCGGGTCGAGAGTGGTCTAATCGGTCACTGGGGTTAAGTTCTTATTTGAAGACAGCATCGACTCGGATTCCTAGGCAGTTAGTCGTATTTTTTCTGATGATGTCAGTGGATCAGGGAAGAGATCTTGCATTAAAGAGGAAGCGTCGATTTGGGCGTACGTTCATCGGAGCTCCAGGTCACGTGTCCGACGCTGGTTGGCTGACGTGACGGGCCGCCAGTGTTTTCGCGCCTGATGGGACGTGGCCAATGCGCGTGCGACAGGTGGAGCGTTGATGGCCGTTGAATGCGAAGTGTCATTTTAGCGGGAGATGATCGGCGCCGCTGGATGCGTTCGCCGACTGCTATAAATAGAGGTGGGATCCCCCCGAGGGTCCACACTTCGCTATAATTTCCTCTTCCCTTCGTGTGTTAGCCCGACGCTCTTCCTTCTAGGTCAGATTTCCTTCGTTCTTTCCTCGGAGGACCCCTTCTTTTGATAAGGTTAGATGTCTTCCTCTGAGGAGTCCGTAGAAATAGTTCGGGTAGAGTCTAGGGAGTCTTCTGCAGCTTCCTTTTCTTCGTCCGGGTCGGAATCTTCCCGGGAATTTAGGGTTAGTCACGCATCCCGGGGTCATGCGCCGGGGACGGTCCCCAAAGCGAGTGCCCGGAGTGTCCGCGACGTACCTTCCCTTGTGAGGCTTATGGATGAGCTCACCACAATCTGGGCTCGCTTCCACATTCCCTCCGGCTACTCACTTCGCTTGGCCGGGGAGGGAGAGAGGGCAGATCAGGCACATGGAAAGAAGATTGCCTTGTATTTGGAGGCCTTTTGGGCCAGAATGCGCCTGTCTTTCTCTCCCGAGGTGAGTGCGGCATTACATTGTTTTCAGTTAGCCCCGGGCTAATTAGTGTCGAATTCCTGGAGGATTCTCCTTGGGTTCCTAGTCCGGTTGAAATTGTGGGAGATCACTTTTAGTCTGAACCTTCTCCTTTCCTCTCTTTGCTATAAAAACTACCCTAGCACTCGTAAGGACGAGCCGAGCTGGGTATACATTTCTTTTAGAAAGCACCGGGGAGGTGCGGCCGGGTTGAAGTTCGTCGCAGTACCTTCTTCCATTCATGAGTGGAAGGAGAAGTTTTTGTTTGTCGGGCGACCCAAGGATGAGGATTGGCATGTGCCTATCCAGTGGCACATGGCCAATTACCCGTGGATGAGGCGGTCGAATGATCCCGACGCGTGTTAGTTATATGTATGCCCTAGAGGCCATTACTGTACATGGGATGTATATTGTAGTAGATACTTGGACATATAGAGGGAGGACTTTCTTACTCGATATGATAGTATGCTATCTGGTTGCTCTTTGTCTTAACATGTTGACTTGTATACGTGATGCTGTCTTGCTCTCACATGTTGACAAAGCCCTTAGGATGTGTACTTGACACCCAGGACTATGATGTAGATCATACTAGTGGGGCCAGGGGTAGTCCACAAGTACACCTTATAATTATTCCTAGTCGAGGGAGTATCGAGACAGGGCATCGATGCTCCAGAGTAGACTAGCGTATACGCATCTTGACCCATATGATGGGTGATGGATGATCCCACATCCATTGGTGTTTAACATCGAAGATGGTGTACGGGTGCTCAGTGGTGACTGGGTACACTGAACGGACTTGCCGAGAACTCCTAGATGGTATTATACCTATTGTCAGATAGCAGTTCTCTGGTGACACTGGTACAGATTAGTCTGTTGACCCGAAATCGTCATAGAGTCTCGTGTGATTCCCACTGTGCTTTGATTTCCACCTTACCACGGTCAAGAGATCGTGCAAAACGGTGGTTTTTGGGTACAGTCCCGAGTCACATGGAGGCAATGAGCGATAGGAGGGGATTCGTCTGTCCCGGTATTAGGAGTTGATGTTGCGCTATGCTCGATTGGCCATAACATGAAATCCCTGGCTAGGGTTGCTGAGATTTACTGGTAAGTGTTATCAGTAGTTTCTCGAACCGTTATAGACCTTGCATCGGCATGACTTATCTGGATATAGGGGTCTGACATTTTACCATGCCCAGGCGATGATATGCGACATATCAGACGAAGAGACCGGACTGTACGGTAGTGTTACTGTCAGGCTTTTGCAGGAGTGCTTGCTTGCTGATCTTCTGATCGTTCAATACCTGGGCAACCGTTACGTCTAGCTAGTACAACTGACGGCCTGTGGGTGCTTGATGTGATCATCATCTACTGCCGGCGTATTGACGAGTTTTTAGAGTCCTACACAGAGGTTTCACTGGCTTAGGCAAAAAGAAGTAGGAGCACATACGTGATATGTGCAGGACCGAGATTAATACGAGTATGTGATACCGTATTCTATTCTCGCGATATAAAGTATCGATCGGTTATATATGATATAGCTGGGTTATCGAATCAAATGTTTATTCGAAAAGTCGATACTGTATCGGTCGGTTTTATGCGATATAGCCGGTTATTGAATCAAGTGTTGATTCGATATAATGATACAAATAATATTAGTCGGTCATATGAGATATAACTGGATTATTAAATCAAGTGTTGATTTAATGATTTAATGTATAATTATATATATTTGATACATTAATTTACATTAACTAATATTAGCTCACTTAAACATTTATTTTTCTCACATGTGCACACTTAATATATATGTGATATATATTAATTGTGTTTTATTTTGTGTCATGGTTGATGATACAAGCTACATGGGTGTATGAGACTTACACCATGATAAAGATAATGTAGGATTTATTTATTTAGTTTAAATCAATTATTAATTGGATAATGGTCACATGGCATGAAACTTTGAGAAGCTTGGAGACCCATTGACTAGTCCATTAGTTTTGTTTTATACTAGATATTTGATAACCCAACCATTATCTTAACTCATGGTTAAGTCTCTACATGAGACATATTAGATATTTTCTCACCCATGGTTTGCCATTCTCACTCACAACATTATCTCTCGTCATCTTCCTCTTCAAAGCTCAAGAGCTCTCTAGCTCTTGATCAAGTGAGAAACCCTAGTGAGAAAATTAATTCCAAAGTGATAAAAAATCCTACTTCATCATCCTCTACTAGATTAGCACTTTAGTATAGGATATTATTTTCACTAATCCCACATTAGTGAAGAGGGTAGCTTGGGTTAGTGTCTCCTCGACGTAGATCATCTTCGACCTCGAAGACTTCAAGCAAGATCGTTGCTTTCTTCTCATGGAGCCATTCAAGAGTCCGGGAGTTACATGATAGCAGAGAAGGGACCACTACAAGGAGCTTTTGAAGTGAAGGACCGGTCTACAAAGGTTGTATTCCTCATTCACTTAGATGTTAAGTTGTTAACATTGCCTGTTTGTTTAAACTTCTAGTTAAAGATTCCAGTTTAGAGTTATTTAGAACGGCAAAAATTTAAAAACGGTATGGACGATGCCTCCCGAAACCTTGCTGCCATCCTACGTAACCCTACAGTGGTATCAGAGACAAGCTAGAAATTTAAACGATGTTTATTAGATTACGAAACTGAAACTGCTCCGAATCTTGAAAATCCAAAACTGCAGTTTCTGTCGATTTTTAAAGTTGTCAAAAAAATTTCCAAACGAGTACAGAATGTTGTATATGATATAACATGAACACTGGCAAAATTTGAGGCATTTTTGTGAGAAATTGGCCGGCCACACATACCCCAATCTCGGCCCAAAACCGAGCCCCTTCCCTGGAATTTTGCCTGTGTTCCAGTCTCTGGGTTTTGATGTTTCAGGTGTTGTTTGTTTCTGCTAAATTTGCATGTGATGTTAACTTTCTGCAAAAGCAACTCGGAGTGTTTCATAGTCGTAATTCTAATATGTATTTAGGTTATTTAGACGATGTTAAAAAGTTTGAACGGATATCAATAACCCAGTTTTTCCCTGCTGGAAATTATCCAAGTGTTGGACTTTTTCGGAGTTTAAAATTTTCAGAAAATCTTGCAAGCGATTCTGTGGACCCTCTAGAAGAACGAAACCTTAACTCGATTATGTGACCGTCAGAACCACCACCAAACCCTAGGGTTTGTGGTAGATCAGCGGTGCCACATGTGAGGCATTGGTTGACCCTTCAACGGCTGGTTCATAGGAGCTGTGGCTGTTTCTGTGTACTTTTTGAACTCCGCTCAAATGTTGAGCTTATTGGGAAATTTTGGATTCTTGTTTATTTGATCAAAAAGTTTAACTTCGTCTAACTATCTGTGATTGTGATACAATATTTGGAATCCACAATTAGTTATGTGATAACTAGTTTGAATTTTATAAATCTAGCAATTTAGTCTCAATTGATCGGTTGCCACGGGATTTTGATGTGATCAAAAGTCCATCGCAATTACGTAGTGTACGCGGATACTCGCCGGCTAACCTTACTAGATAGCCCCGCCCCATAGTCCCGACTAAATGACTGTAGGAGAACCCCGTCGCCAAAAGCATCCGTTCGGGTGCTCGCGGCAGCGGTGTTCCGCCTTGGTGCACTTCATCGACGGCATCAGGGGGTGTGGCCGTCTATTAAAGTTTCCGACGAGCATTCGATCATGTTGTCAGGAATCTTGATGAATTACCCGATAGGTTATTGAAAAGTGTTTTCAATATCGAGACTAAAATGCGGGGTTTATAATTGTTAGGCATGTGATGTCTAAGGAATTCATTTGTTGGGCATGAAATCCAAAGTATGTGATACATTGGGTTTATGATGTCTATGGTGATTGCGGATTCCAATTGTTGTAGTTTTCACTTTCTTTTCTGCGACTGTAAGTGTAATATGTGGTGTATCGCCGGTTTCGGTGCTATATGTCAACGACAATTGGAATACGCATATTTACTTATGTTGAAGACATGTGATGTTATGTGTTGCTGTGATATGATATATTGGATCGTCGTGTTTTGAATAGCCGGGTTTTTTTATGTTAGATGAGAGTTTTTCATTTTCATTCATGTAAAATCTTGTATGTAATATTCTTTTATTGGGGTACTTCCGGGTTCAGGATGATGTCACCATTGATGTATATTATTTACTTTTCCGCATTAGGATAGAAACAAGGAGGGGAGCACAAGTAACCGGGTTCTAGGGTCCAGTGGGAGACTAGCTCGAGGAGTCGAGACCGCATCTCCTAACTCTAGAATTGGTAGGGTTTCTTGCCGCTCTCATAGGGGTCTTAGGATGTGGGTTTGGCTATTCATCGCGACCGTGGAATCCGTGTTTTATACTGGCTTAAATTAAAACATGGAATTCCTAGTATATCCAATATTTCATATATGTTCTTCTGCTGCTGATATCTGTGATGTGATCACTGCTTATTCTGAGACGAATGCTTATATTATATATATATGATATATATTATATATTGATGCTTTCGTTTCATATGTGATGCTTGGGAAGCAAAATTATCAGGACTTCATTAATGAGATTAATGAAAGAAAAAGAAACCTAAAGATGTTGTAGAAACTTGTTTTAAAAACTGCCAGCTCTAGTTCTTACTTTGTATAGCGGCATTCCTTGTATAATATCCAGCACCTTATTCGATAAGGAAAGGCCGAGATCCCTTCACCGGGAGTGACCTTTTTAGAGAAACTAGCAGATGCTACAAACTCGGATTGTCTTTTGATTGCTTCTATAGTTTTTGCTTTGCATAATGGTATTTGTGAAATATCCTGCACCCCATTCGATAAGGAAAGAGCCGAGATCCCTTCACCGGGAGTGACATCTTTAGCAAAACTAGTAAAAGCATCAAAAACACTTTTTTTCAAAATCACTCGATTCTACAACGATATCAAGTTCATTACGCAAAAGGTTTTCGTAAAAACCTATCGTAGCCCTCCGTCATTTCAGATAAGTACTTCATAGTATTCGTGCTACGTTTGTTGGCTTTCGTCAAGGCGTAGTGTGCAGTAGCTATTTATGTTTATCTGCATAAGCATATGATGCGATTGGATTAGGGTAGTCGTACGGCTTTTTTGGCTTTCGTCAAGGGTCGTGCGGGTAGGTTTAATTCAATCATGAAATGTACGGGTTGAACTTGACTAGCAGACTATGGTTTGTTGGCTTTTGTCAAGGTCATAGGACGCTAGGGGCAAAAATATTATCGGGAATTTCAAGTGTTGAAATTTGCAATGAGATTGCATACCTTCTATGAGATAGTTGGATCCCGATACCCACTGCGAGTAAGAGTTACTCCTGAGAGAGTTTTACACATTACAATTGACCGATCAAGTAGGTGTCGAGAAAGGTGTTAACGGGGTTACACCCCTGGGAAAACGAGATTTATTTTAATTAGGTCCATGCGAAAGCACGGGGAACCTCCCTCAAAGTACCGGCACTGGCCTGGCTGAAAGATTGGCGAACTTGTAGGGTGTAATTAATCCCGGCTAATCTTACCTTTTAGGCTTTGAAGGAAGATTGGATAAAAACAGTGGGAGCCATCCTGATTAGATAAAATAATAACCAATCTAATCTTACAAAGAACGCACGCAGAGTGTTTTCTTCTCTCTCTCCTGGTAGCGACCATGTCACGCCTTAATCAAGATAATAATATGGATGCGTTGACTGAACCTGCTTATTATACTGTGCTGGGGAACGTTGATTCCACTCAATCTTATAATTGTTATAAGTCCGAGCAGGAAATAGGGGAATATCCGGATTCCCATGCCACCCATTTGAAGAAAGTGTATGTTAATGCATCTTCTTCGGGTGTGTTCATTACCAAGAACTGTTTTTCAGTATCCTCTACGTCCTGGGTATGTGATACTGGATCAGGATCCCGCATATGTAATATGTTACATGAGCTACAGATAGGTAGAGAACTGAGAATGAGTGATATGTCTCTAAGTGTTAGAGAATGGTGTAATTGTTGCAGCCAAATCAGTTGGCAAATATCACCTTGTATTAATACATTGATTCTGAACGAATGTTATTACGTACTGAACCTGATATACAACATTACATCGTTTTCTTTATTAAGTTAAAGAAGGATATAATTTTGTATTAGCGGATAATGTTGTGAACATTTTCCTGAATCAAGAGTTGATTCATTCGGGCACGATATATAATAGCATATACGTTCTAAATCAAACCACAGTTCAAAGTGTCTAGAACACACACTAGAGGAGTAGTTCAGAAATAAACGAATCCTTCTTGTGGCATTGTAGACTAGGTTATACCAATGCGACACGACCAGCTAAGTTACATAAATATGAACATAAGAATCTGTTCGAATTTTCATCTTATGATACTTGCCAGTCTTGTCTCAAAGGTAAAATGACCTATACTCCGTTTATTGCAAACAAAGAAAGAGTTACTGAACTCTTGGGACGCATACATGATGATGTATATGGTCCTATGTCTACAAATGCCAAGGTTGGTTCCTTGTACTTCATTATATCCATCGAATATCTCTCAGGATTCGGACATATGTTCATGTTGAAACACAAGTCTGAAACTTTTGAGAAATTCAAGGAATATAAGCTTGAAGTTGAAAAACCAAACGGGTAGAAGTATTCAAGTCCTTCGATGTGATCGAGGAGGAAAATACTTGAGCATGGAATTCCTGGATTTTCTAAAAGGAGAATGTGATTCTTTCTCAGCTTACTCCTTCGTATACACCACAGCACAACGGTGTATCAGGACGGAGGTATCGCACCCTATAAGATATTACGCGCTCTATGATGAGTACTGCTGAGTTACCTATTTCCTTTTGGGGTTATGCACTTGAGAAGCTGCATACCTATTGAATGGGGTTCCATCCAAATCAGTGCCTACCACTCCATATGAGATATAAAATGGGAAGAGATCATGTCTTAAATAAGTTAAGATATGGGGTTGTCTGGCCTATGTTGAAAAGAAAAATCCGGACAAACTCGAGGCATGGTCAGTTCTGTATAAGTTTGTTAGGATATCCCAAACATTTGTGAGGGAATTGTTAGATATGTATGCCCTAGAGGCCATTATTGTATAGTACTAGTTTGTATAATACATTTTGGAGGCTTGGGATATATATACGGTTTTACGACAGTCTTGCTCGATATAGTAGTATGCTACTTGGTTTGTTTCTATCTTAATATGTGTATATGTTTGTTTTAACATATCGCTGATACGTATTGATGGAGCCCAAGGATCTTTGCTTGATTACCAGCGTTGTGATGGCGATCACACTAGTGGGGGCTGGGTAGTCTATAAGCACATCCTTATTTTGGTCCCTAATCGTAGGATTATCGAGACAGGGCATCGATACTCCAGAGTAGACTGGTGCATACGCTTCTCTTCGCAGTAGGGAGATGGTCTGTCCCACAGCCATCAGTACGTCGTACTGGAGATAGTATGCAGGTGCTCGTTAGGTTACGAGTACACTGGATAGGACTCGTCGGGAACTGTTGGTTGGTATTATACCTATCGTCAGTTGACAGTTCCCAGGTGACATGAGTACAGCTTAGTCCGCTGACTTGACACTGTCACTTTGCCTCGAGTGTGTTCCCACTGTTCTTTGATTACTACCCTACCACGGCTCTACTGAGTCGTGCAAACAGGTAGTAGTTGGGTGCAGTCCCGAAGCACTTGGAGGCAGTGACGGTTAGACAGGATTCGTCTCTCCCGGTATTGGGAGTTGATATCGCGCTGTGTCTAGGAGAGCCATTACACATAGTCGTCCCTGGCCAGGGCAAGCGAGATATACTGGTGGGTTTCCAGTGTTATCTCAGGGTGTTCTGGGCTACACTCCGACACGACTTGTACCGGTATTAGGGGACTGACATTTACAACCCCCCTAGGCCCGCCATGCGATATTATCAGACGAACAGACCGGACTGTACGGAGATTGTCACATACAGGCTCAGTAGAAGTTCGGATGGGTTCACCCCATCAGTCTTCTTATCGGCATCTACCTGGGGACCGTTACGTACAGCTAGTGCCGCTTGCGGTCTGTGGTTAACCCCACTGCCAGCGTAGTGTCGAGTCTTTAGAGTCCCACACAGAGGGTTATTCGTCTTTGGGCAAAACAGAGTAGAGGTCGCATGGTTTTGCGACGGGGTTCGTTCACATCCGTGCACTTGTGCACGTTTGGTGTCCGGACAGTTATTACTAGCGGGCTTTGGTTTAAGCCAGATCCTAGTATATGTTTTGGGGTTAGTTTTATCTCATTGTATCCGTGTTCCTCGGAACACGGATGCGGGTGTGTATGCACAGTTGACTGAGACAGAGGCAGAGGATTCTCATTAGGGTTATGGTACGGGTGTGTATACACAGTTGACTGTTGTCTTTTTCCAAACCCTAATGAGAATAGGAAATATGATTAATAATATTAGTTAACAATTATTGTGCCATGGTTGAGTTGAATTCTTGGCTTTTGTTGACTTGTTGACTTTAGTTGACCGGTTGACCAAAGTAGACTTGTTGACCATCATCATTTGTTTTCAAAGATACTTCTTATTTTTTGCAAAAAGCATTTAATGAATGAAATGATAATGGTCATTCATCAACTCACCATCACAAATTGTTAATTAATATTATTGTTATCATTTTCTAAAATAAGAGAGCATGGTTGTAAAATTCATTCATTCTTACTTGCATCTTCTCTCTCATCCATTGCTCTCCTTCTTCCTCTAGCTCAAGGAAAAATCCCTCTCATGAGTTGAGAACCATTTTCCTTGGAGATAAAACACCAAAACTACTCTCTACTCATCCTAAGGTTGAAGGTCTAGCAAACCTAACACTTTAGTTACCTCAAGGTTGAGGTAGGAGCTCAAGTTCGAGGCCCTCGGGTGGATCTATCTTCGGCAAAGAGGAGACGACGAGGAGAAGCCATTCAAGCTACTAAAAGGAGCTAGCAAGGAGGAGAACAACAAGAAGAGAAGGAGTTCAAGACTAGGTATAACCCCCTAACCGAGTAGGTAAAGCTCGTAGTAGTTGCTAGTGTGTAGTTTAGTAAAGATCAGGGTTTTCTAGTCCATGTTACCTTAAACCCTAAAAAGTTGTTTTTTCACCGTTTCCGCAACCCCGAAAGAACCAGGACAGGTAACATGGACCTAACAGTAGTATCAGAGCCTAGCTAAACACACACTAGCATATTAACAAAGTATCTAGAATTTCGATCGGACAAAAAAAACCCATAAAACACCCCGAAAAATGAACTTTCTGTCAATTTTATTTTCTGCTCAAAACATAATAAATCATATACTAAAAATCGGCTTAGGGTTTTTAAAGAACAAGAAAGAAATTTGGTCCAGTGAGTCGGTTAACTCGCCGCGGAACCGCGGCAAGAGCCGCGGCCGAGTTGACTCGGCCGTGGGTCAAACTTCTTGCAGTGTTCTTATAGTGGTGTTTTAGGATTTTTAGGATGGTTTGTTTCTGCCCAGAATTTCCTGAGAACAAAATTTGTTTTTGGGGTGGTTACAAATCCGTATTTTGATCGAATTTCTGTAGACTTTGACTAATGGGTTATATCTGTGATGTGTTATATGTATTGAACGTCTGCTAATCGCTATACGTCGATTAGTGGGGGTTATACATATCTGTGATCTGTAATATTGATGGTTTGTGTATATGAATTCGTTGGATTGTCGCGGATGAATAGCCGGGGGTTGTGAGATGAGAGTTTTCCTTATCTTTCAATTCATGTAATATGTAAATTGATGTAATATTATTTGTATGGCCGCACATCCGGGATGAGATTGTAGCCACCATTGTATAATTTCTTTTTACTGTTTTTGCTCCTAGGATAGACCCAAGGTGGGGTGCACAAACTACCGGGTATCTCGAAGTGCCGAGTGGCCTACTCACGTTGTTGAGGGAGGTTGCTTCGCTTCGGGTACTTGGCGGGTAGTTTGCCGCACCCGTAGGGGTCTAGGGTGGGGTATTGGCTATTCATCGCGACCGTGTAATCCGTTTTTCGTTGCGGGCTCGAACGAAATGCGGATTCCTAGTATATCCAATGTGTTCATCTGTGATCTGGAATGGCTATCATTGTATCTGACGAATGTGTATATCTATATATGATATTTATTTAGGCGTTGCTTATGTTTTGCATCCGCGCTAGTCCAGCCCCCGCTCTGTCGTTAGTTAAGTAACCTAACGGGTGATGATGGGGCCCCGTGGAGAACGCGGATGGCATAAGCGTACGTCATATTTTCGTTGTTTTCTGCAATGGTAGGATTAATTGATGGGACGCATTAAATTAATGCAAGAAAACAAACCTAAAAGACGTTGTTGGAACAATTTTCAGAAAGTTGTTATTGCAAGGACATTCACTTTTGTTTTGTACAGAGGCATTCGGTTATGAATGCCCAGCACCTCATTCGACGAGGCAAGGGCCGAGATCCCTTCATCGGGAGTGACCCCTTGGACAAAAGTTTGCGTCAGGGTAATAACTTCACTATAGTCGATCACTCTTGCTTTGCATCGAGGTATTCAGCTTAGAATATCCTGCACCTCATTCGAAAAGGAAAGAGCCGAGATCCCTTCACAGGGAGTGACCTCTTTAGCAAAAGTTTTCGCCACTATATTTTCAAAAAGGTTATCAGGTTCCTTCAACGATATCAAGTTCATTACGTTAACGGGTTTTTCGCCAAAAACCCAGCCGTAGCCTTCCGTCGTTTTTTATAATTCATACTTAGTATTCGTGCTGTGTTTGTTGACTGTGTCAAGGCGCAGTGAACGGTAGCTGAGTATTGCTTATCTGCTGGATACAATGTGATTGGTTAGGACATTCGTGTAACCTTGTTGACTGTGTCAAGGGTTATGCGGGTGGGTTTAATGCAATCAAGATAATGACGGGTTGAACTTGACTAGGACTCTTTGATTTGTTAACCGTGTCAAGGTCACTTGGGTCCTAGGTGCAAAAATCCACATCGGGAGTTTCTAAAGAAACTAAAACTTGCAAATTTAGCATACCTTCTGAAGTGTGGTGACTAGAGTGGATTCCATCTAAGTCATCACACAATGATAGTTGGATCCCGATCCCACTGATGAGTTGGATTACTCTCGGAAGATTATTTCACTTAACAATCAATACTATAAACCAAGTAGGTGTCTAGAACGGTGTTAGCGGGGCTACGCCTCCAGGGAAAAGAGGTTACTTAATTAAGGAACTTCGCGAAAGCGTTGAAAAACCTCCCTCGAAGTACTAACACTAGCCTGGCTGAAAGGTTAAGCAAGTATTGTGACGTGCGATTAAATCCTGACTAGTTCTTCTTTTAAAAGGTTTTAAGAAGAATTTGAGGAAACAGTGGGAGCCATCCTGGTTAGATAAACTAATAAACCAATCTAATCTTGCAAGAGCGCACGCTGAGTGTTTCTTTTCTCTCTCTCCAGGTAGCAACCATTTCACGCCCTAATCAAGATAATAAAGTGTATCGCTTGACCGATCCGAATTCTTATTCGGGGCTGGGGAACGTTGGTTCGGCTCTAACTTGTGACAACAGTCATAAGTATGAGCAAGGGAAAGAGGATTATATGGATTCCAACGATACCCAGTTGAAGAAGAAGCATGGTTTTGCATCTACTTCAGGTGTTCTTGTAATTGAGAACTGCTTTATGGTCAGCCCTACCTCCTGGGTACTTGATACCGGATCAGGATCTCATATCTGTAATTTATTGCAGGGACTGAGAAAAAGTAGGAAAGTTGTACCTGGTGATATGTCGCTCAGAGTAGCGAACGGAGCACAAGTTAATGCTGCAGCCGTCGGTGAATATCACCTGGTGTTGCCAAATGGCAATACTATGATTTTGAACGATTGCTACTATGTACCTTCCATGGTTTGCAACATAATATCAGTTTCTTTACTTGATAAAGATGGATATAACTTTGTTCTTGATAGAAATATCATGAACATTTACCTTCATAAGGTACTGGTTGTAGAAGGTACACTGTGTAATGGTATCTACGTTCTAAATCAGAATACAGTTCTCAATGTACAAAACACACGCAAGAGGAAAAATTCAGATACGAATGAATCCTACTTGTGGCATTATAGACTAGGTCATATCGGAGAGAAAAGACTAAGTAAGTTGCATAAAGATGGACTCTTGAATACGTTCGAGTTTTCATCTTATGAAACTTGTCAGTCTTGTCTCAAAGGGAAGATGACCAAATCTCCGTTCACCGGACATGGAGAAAGAGCAACAGAGCTCTTGGGACTCATACACAGCGATGTATGTTGTCCGATGTCTATACATGCAAGGGGTGGGTTCTCGTACTTCATCACATTCACTGACAATCTTTCTAGATTCGGATATGTGTATCTTATGAAACACAAATCTGAAGCTTTTGAGAAATTCAAGGAATTCAGAAACGAAGTAGAGAACCAGACTGGTAAGAGTATCAAGATCCTCCGGTCTGATAGAGGAGGGGAGTACTTGAGCACGGAATTCCTAGATTACTTAAAAGAGAATGGTATTCTTTCTCAGCTTACTCCTCCTTATACACCACAACACAACGGTGTTTTGGAGCGGAGGAATCGTACCCTATTGGATATGGTTCGCTCCATGATGAGTAGTGCCGAGTTGCCTCTTTCATTCTGGGGATATGCACTTCAAACAGCAGCGCATCTATTGAATCAAGTTCCATCCAAATCCATGCCTGAGACTCCGTATGAAATATGGAGTGGTAAGAGTTTGTATCTTAAACGTATTAGGATTTGGGGTTGCCCAGCTTATGTCAAAAAGCAGAACCCAGACAAACTTGAGGCACGGGCAGTTTTGTGTAAGTTTGTGGGATACCCAATAGATTCTAGTGGGCATCTATTCTAACATGCAGAGGAACAGAAGATAATTGTTTCCAGGAATGCCACATTTTTGGAAAAAGAATTTCTTGTTAAAAATATTAGTGGCAGCACGGTAGAACTGGATGAAATTCCAGAAACACAAACTTTAACTAAAGATTTGGTGGAACCGCTAGATTCAGTTACACCCAACGACTTCAGCCACTCCGCAGATCTGGTAGGATTTCTTATCCGCCCGAGAGATTCTACGGTTTTCTCTTAGACGGGGATCGAGAGGATTGCATCTTGGAAGAAGATGACCCTACCAGTTTCAGGCAGGCCATTATCAGTAGGGACTCTGATAAGTGGCTGGAAGCAATGCAATCCGAAATGGAGTCCATGTACACCAATAAAGTATGGACCTTGGATATTGCTCCACCTGGGGTAAAACCCGTTGGATGCAAATGGATCTACAAAAAAAAACTTGGTGTAGATGGGCAGGTGGAAACCTATAAGGCTAGACTCGTTGCAAAAGGTTTTCGTCAAAGACCTGGTGTGGACTATGACGAAACTTTTTCTCCGGTGGCTATGCTCAAATCCATTCGGATCCTACTTGCCATTGCTGCCTTTCATGACTATGAAATCTGGCAGATGGACGTTAAAACGGCTTTTCTAAACGGCTGTTTGGAAGAGTGCGTTTACATGGATCATCCAGTAGGTTTCGTAGACAGTGGGAGCAGCGAGAAGGTATGTAAGTTGCTTAAATCCATTTATGGATTAAAGCAGGCATCGCGGAGCTGGAACATCTGTTTTGATGAGGCAATCAAGGAATTTGATTTCATCAAGAACGAAGATGAACCTTGTGTTTATAAGAAGATTGTAGGAAGAACTGTCGTGTTCCTAGTCTTATACATGGACGACATTCTTTTGATACGAAATGACATTCCTATGCTACAATCGGTCAAGCTATTTTTGTCACAACGGTTCTCCATGAAGGACCTGGGTGATGCCTCGTACATTCTGGGGATCAAGATCTACAGAGATAGATCCAAGAGACTACTGGGACTTTCGCAGTCCAGGTACATAGAGACCGTACTAAAGAGATTTAGTATGGAGGATTCCAAGCGCGGTAACATACCCGCATTGCACGGAATTACCCTCTCCAAGAAGATGTCTCCTGAGACTGACGAGGAGAGGGTTCGCATGAGCACTATACCCTACGTTTCGGCGGTAGGATCTATAATGTATGTGATGCTATGTACAAGACCAGATGCAACTTACGCGCTGAGCGTGGTTAGCCGGTATCAGTCAGACCCAGGTGAGGACCACTGGACGGCAGTGAAGAACATTCTCAAGTACCTAAGAAGGACTAAGGAGATGTTCCTGGTTTACGGTAATGGAGACCTCAGGGTCGAGTCCTTTACCGATTCAAGCATCCAGAGTGACAAAGATGACAGCAAATCTGTCTCGGGTTTTGTGTTTACCCTCAACGGAGGGGCGGTGTGTTGGAGGAGTTCCAAACAGGATACCGTCGCAGACTCGACGATGGAGGCTGAATACATTGCTGCAAGCGATGCCGCAAAAGAGGTCGTCTGGATGAAGAAGTTCATTAGTGAACTTCAGGTGGTTCCGTCCATTGTTGACCCAATACCTTTAGATTGCGATAACAATGGGGCTATAGCTTTAGCGAAGGAACCAAGGTCCCATCAGAAATCCAGACACATCTTAAGGCGGTATCACCTGATCAGGGAGATCATTGATCGCCAGGAGATCGAGGTACGGAGAGTGGACACAAAAGACAACACGGTGGATCGATTCACAAAGGCCCTCCCTCAAACACAGTTCGAGCGACTTTTTGAGCTATTGGGTATGCGGTACGCCAGCAGCTGGCCCTAGTGCAGACGTTGGGTATGCGGTACACCAATTACTGGCCTTTAGTGCAAGTGGGAGATTGTTAGATATGCATGCCCTAGAGGCCATTATTGTATAGTACTAGTTTGTATAATACATTTTGGAGGCTTGGGATATATATACGGTTTTACGACAGTCTTGCTCGATATAGTAGTATGCTACTTGGTTTGTTTCTATCTTAATATGTGTATATGTTTCTTTTAACATATCGCTGATACGTATTGATGGAGCCCTTAGGATCTTTGCTTGATTACCGGCGTTGTGATGGCGATCACACTAGTGGGGGCTGGGTAGTCTATAAGCACATCCATATTTTTGTCCTTAGTCGTAGGATTATCGAGACAGGGCATCGATACTCCAGAGTAGACTTGTGCATATGCTTCTCTTCCCAGCAGGGGAGATGGTCTGTCCCACAGCAATCAGTACGTCGTACTGGAGATAGTATGCAGGTGCTCGTTAGGTTACGAGTACACTGGACATGACTCGTCAGGAACTGTTGGTTGGTATTATACCTATCGTCAGTTGACAGTTCCCAGGTGACATGAGTACAGCTTAGTCCGCTGACTTGACACTGTCACTTCGCCTCGAGTGTGTTCCCATTGTTCTTTGATTACTACCCTACCACGGTTCTACTGAGTCGTGCAAACAGGTAGTAGTTGGGTGCAGTCCCGAAGCACTTGGAGGTAGTGACGGTTAGACATGATTCGTCTCTCCCGGTATTGGGAGTTAATATCGCGCTGTGTCTAGGAGAGCCATTATACATAGTCGTCCCTGGCCAGGGCAAGCGAGATATACTAGTGGGTTTCCAGTATTATCTCAGGGTGTTCTGGGCTACACTCTGACACGACTTGTACTGCTATTAGGGGACTGGCATTTACAACCCCTCTAGGCCCGCCATGCGATATTATCAGACGAACAGACCGGACTGTACGGAGATTGTCACATACAGGCTCAGTAGGAGTTCGGATGGGTTCACCTCATCAGTCTTCTTATCGACATCTACCTGGGGACCGTTACGTATAGCTAGTGTCGCTTGCGGTCTGTGGTTAACCCCACTGCCAGCGTAGTGTCGAGTCTTTAGAGTCCCACACAGAGGGTTATTCGCCTTTGGGCAAAACAGAGTAGAGGTCGTATGGTTTTGCGACGGGGTTCGTTCACATCCGTGCACTTGTGCACGTTTGGTGTCCGGACAGCTATTACTAGCGGGCTTTGGTTTAAGCCAGATCCTAGTATATGTTTTGGGGTTAGTTTTATCTCATTGTATTCGTGTTCCTCGAAACACGGATGCGGGTGTGTATGCACAGTTGACTGAGACAGAGGCAGAGGATTCTCATTAGGGTTATGGTACGGGGTGTGTATGCACAGTTGACTGTTGTCTTTTTCCAAACCCTAATGTGAATAGGAAATATGATTAATAATATTAGTTAACAATTATTGTGCCATGGTTGAGTTGAATTCTTGACTTTTGTTGACTTGTTGACTTTAGTTGACCGGTTGACCAAAGTAGACTTGTTGACCATCATCATTTGTTTTCAAAGATGCTTCTTATTTTTTGCACAAAGCATTTAATGAATGAAATGATAATGGTCATTCATCAACTCACCATCACAAATTGTTAATTATTATTATTGTTATCATTTTCTAAAATAAGAGAGCATGGTTGTAAAATTCACTCTCTCATCCATTGCTCTCCTTCTCTCATCCATTGCTCTCCTTCTTCCTCTAGCTCAAGGAAAAATCCCTCTCATGAGTTGAGAACCATTTTCCTTGGAGATAAAACACCAAAAATACTCTCTACTTATCCTAAGGTTGAAGGTCTAGCAAACCTAACACTTTAGTTACCTCAAGGTTGAGGTAGGAGCTCAAGTTCGAGGCCCTCGGATGGATCTATCTTCGGCAAAGAGGAGACGACGAGGAGGAGCCATTCAAGCTACTAAAAGGAGCTAGCAAGGAGGAGAACAACAAGAAGAGAAGGAGTTCAAGACTAGGTATAACCCCCTAACCGAGTAGGTAAAGCTCGTAGTAGTTGCTAGTGTGTAGTTTAGCAAAGATCCGGGTTTTCTAGTCCATGTTACCTTAAACCCTAAAAAATTGTTTTTTCACCGTTTCCGCAACCCCGAAAGAACTGGGACAGGTAACGTAGACCTAATAGGAATATCTTCTACAACTCTGTGGAACAAAAGGTGTTTTGTTTCTCAGCATGCCACCTTTTTAGAAAAGTTATTTCTTGTGAAGAAATTAGTGGTCATGAGGTAGAACAGGAAGGAGTTCCAGCTACACTAACAGCTGATGATTTGGTGAAAGCAAAGGATTCAATAGTCTCCAACGAACCTCAGCCTCTCCGTGAATCTGGTAGGGTTCCTCATCCACTTGAGAGATACTACGGTCTTCTCGGTGACAGTGGGAGCGAGGATTGCATCATGATTGATGATGGCCCAACTAAGTTCAGGAAGGCTGTCACGAGTAGGGACTCTATGAAATGGCTGGATGTTATGCGATCAAAGATGGAATCCATGTACACCAACGAAGTATGACATTGCATGTTGCACCTGAAGGGGTAAAACCCATTAGGAGCAAATGGATCTTGAGAAGATTTTTGGTGTAAATGGAAAAGTTGAGACTTTCAAAGCTATGCTTAAGTCCATCAGGATCAATGCAAGCATCGCGGAGTTGGAACATCTGTTTTGATGTGATAGTCAAAGTGTTTGACTTCATCAAAAAGGTAGATAGACCTTGTATATACAAGAAGGCTGTAGAGAGTGAGGTTGTCTTCCACGTATTGTACGTAGATGACATACTCTTGATAGGAAAGTGTTTCTTATGCTACACTCGGTCAAGCTCCTCTTATCACGAGGATTCTCAATATAAGATCTGGATGATACCTACTACATCTTGTGGATTATGATCTATGGTGATAGATCTATGTGGATGTTGGGAGTGTCCCAAATCCAGGTACATTAACACCATACTAAAGGGGTTTAGTATAGAGGATTCTAAGCGTGGTGGTTCGCCCACTTACTCATGGATCACCCGCGTGCAAGGGATATCCTATGCTTTGGCAGTAGGCTCTATCATGTATGCGATGTTATGTACCAGACCAGATGTAGATGACTCACTAGGTGTAGTGATCAGGAATCAATCAGATCTTGGGAGAATAACTGGACAGCTGTGGAGGACATTCTTAAGTACTTGAGAAGCACTAAAAGAAAGTTCTTGGTTCCAGCTTCCAAAGTGATAAGTTTGACTGAAAGTCAGTCACAGGCATTGTCTTTACCCTCAATGGAGGGACGGTATGATTGGAAGAGTTCCAAGCTAGATACCGTGGCATACTAGACGATAAAGGCTGAATACATTGCTACCAATGATGCTACCAAAGAGGTTGTCTGGACATTACATGTTCATGAGATGAACAAGGTTCTTACCATTGAGCGTCCAATAACTGTTATTGTGACAACAATGGAGTCGTGGCTTTAGCTTAGGAACACCCGTCCCATCAACGATCCGGACATATTCTGAGGCTAGTATCACCTAATCAGGGAGATGGTTAATCTCTAACGAATCGAGGTCAGGAGAGTTGACACAGAGAAAAACACGGTAGATCCACTCACCAAGGCCTGCTTTCCCAAATACTGATTGGGAGATTTTGGGATGGTTAAGTATGAGATACTACAACCACTGCTATATTGTTGGGTATTGGATACTATAACAGATGGCCTTAGTGCAAGTAGGAGATTGTTAGTTATATGTATGCCCTAGAGGCCATTACTGTACATGGGATGTATATTGTAGTGGATACTTGGACATATATAAGGAGGACTTTCTTACTCGATATGATAGTATGCTATTTGGTTGCTCTTTGTCTTAACATGTTGACTTGTATACGTGATGCCGTCTTGCTCTCACATGTTGGCAAAGCCCTTTAGGATGTGTACTTGACACCCAGGACTATGATGTAGATCATACTAGTGGGGCTAAGGGTAGTCCACAAGTACACCCTATAATTGTTCCTAGTCGAGGGAGTATCGAGACATGGCATCGATGCACCAGAGTAGACTAGCGTATACGTATCTTGACCCATATGATGGGCGATGGATGATCCCATATCTCTTAGTAAAGATGGGCAGGAAGTCATCCTCTAAGAATGGGTTGAGCAGGGAAGCTGCACGGTGGCCTCTTGATGAGGGCTTTGATCCTCGGCGTACGTGAGTAAGAAATTACCCGCTAAGGATGGACCAAGCAGGGAAGCTGCTCGGTGGCCTCTTGATGAGGGCTTTGATCCTTGGCGTCGGTGGGTAGTCAACTACCAGCCAAGGATGGACCGAGCAGGGCAGCTGCTCGGTGGCCTCTTGACAAGGGCTTTGATCCTTGGCGTCGGTAGGTAGTGAACTACCAGCTAAGGATGGACCGAGTAGGGAAGCTGCTCGGTGGAATCTTGACGAGAGCTTTGATCGTTGGCATCGGTGGGTAGTGAACTATTATCCAAGGATGGATCGAGCAGGAAAGCTGCTCGGTGGCCTCTTGATGAGGGATTTGATCCTTGGCGTCGGTGGATAGTGAACTTCCAGCCAAGGATGGACCGAGCAGGGAAGCTACTCGGTGGCCTCTTGACGAGGGCTTTGATCCTTGGCGTCGT
Organism: Agapanthus africanus; assembly: GCA_030015575.1. Lineage (NCBI taxonomy): Eukaryota > Viridiplantae > Streptophyta > Magnoliopsida > Asparagales > Amaryllidaceae > Agapanthus > Agapanthus africanus. The sequence goes on along the minus strand of CM057341.1, from coordinate 312,540,405 downwards.
TGGGTAAGAGATTACCAGCCAAGGATGGACCGAGCAGGGAAGCTGCTCGGTGGCCTCTTGATGAGGGCTTTGATCCTTGGCGTCGTTGGGTAAGAGATTACCAGCCAAGGATGGACCGAGCAGGGAAGTTGCTCGGTGGCCTCTTTACGAGGGCTTTGATCCTTGGCGTCGGTGGGTAGTGAACTACTAGCCAAGGATGGACCGAGCAGGAAAGTTTCACGGTGGCCTCTTGACGAGGGCATTGATCCTTGGCGTCGTTGGGTAAGAGATTACCATCCAAGGATGGACCGAGCAGGGAAGCTACTCGGTGGCCTCTTGATGTGGGCTTTGATCCTTGGCGTCGGTGGGTAGTAAACTACCAGCCAAGGATGGACCGAGCAGGGAAGCTGCTTGGTAGCCTCTTGATGAGGGATTTGATCTTTGGCGTCGTTGGATAAGAGATTACCAGCCAAGAATGGACCGAGCAGGGAAGCTGCTCGGTAGCCTCTTGATGAGGGCTTTGATCCTTGGCGTCGTTCGGTAAGAGATTACCAGCCAAGGATGGACCGAGCAGAGAAGATACTAGGTGGCCTCTTGATGAGGGCTTTGATCCTTGGCGTCGGTGGGTGAGATTACCAGCCAAGGATGGACCGAGTATGGAAGATGCTTGGTTTTGCGAGGTTTTGTCCAACTTTCCTTGGTGTGTGAACATCGGGAAGAGTGACTGTCATGGGCGGCATGTGGCAGAAACGCATAGGGGAGGCGAAGCATTTCGAAGAGCCGCGTCTATCCGACTTCGGTTCGTTGAGAAATAAGGGATTTTCGCCACGTGGCGGTGCGGTATTGGAATAACTTGGGCGGATCCCAGGATTCGTGCCCATGCGCGCGCAAATTTTGGTCCTTAGGGATTCTGCACGATGCTATAAATAGAGAAGGAGACGACAACTCTTCAGTGTCACTTTTTTTGAGATGACTGGGCGTATGTATTCGATCGAAGAGATCATCACCTTCGACAACGTCTTCATGTATGACCAGTACATGGCCGAAGACAGGTACCGGGGTGCGGTTCAGCACCTCGAGGATCACGTCGGCCGTCTTCTCTCTCGATGGTCGCCCCTACTCTAGTTGCTGATGTGCGCAATTTGGAGGAGGCCCCCGAGGTTGTACAACCCCTTCTCCGAGGAGCTGCTGGATGAGGCGCTCGACAAGGTGCGCTCGATCTATGTGCTCGTCCTTATCTCGATGGCCAGGCACGACCGATCCTTGGCCCTCATTTTGGAGTGCTTCCAAAAGAGGCACATCATGAGCCAGGGCGCGGAAGGCGGAGCGCCGGGTGCCTCCGTAGCATTCCGGGTTCGTTTGCATCATTAGCGGGAGTGGGCGGTAGGGGCTTGGGCCCGATTGGCGGAAATCTACTCTGATTATCACCAGGAGTACTTCCTCGATCCCGTTCCCCCTCTTTTGTAAATTTTTCCTTTTTCTTTTTCTGTAAGGCTGAGGAGCTCAGAATACCTTTCGAATAAATAAAATTCTCCTTTCTGTGATGCTCTATTGTTTCCTTCTTATTATTAAATAAAAAGAACTTAGAAAAATTTACATCGTTTTTGTGAAAGAAGAAATATACATTCATAGATATTCTTTTCAGAGGTACAACTTGAGCTTCTCGGCGTTGTAAGGCCGTGGAAATTTGCGACCATTCGCATCTTGTAAGCGATAAGCTCCGTCGAGCAGGACCTTGGAGACGAGGAATGGACCATCCCATTTCGGGGAAAACTTATGCAGCTTGACTTGATCGACGAACTCGTTCCTCCTTAGGACTAAATCTCCAGTTTAGAAGAAGTGACGCTTGACTCGCGCGTTGTAGTAGCGGGCGCTTTGCTGTTGATAAGCGGCAGCCCTGATCTTAGCCCGGTCCCGTTTCTCTAACAACATGTCCAGATTAGTCCGGAAGGCCGAGGTATTGGCTTCGTCATCGAAGTGCTCGACCCTGTAACTGGGCAGCCCGATCTCCGCTGGGACCATTGCCTCAGTGCTATAGCAGAGGCTGAAAGGGGTCTCTCTGGTGGGGGTCTTCTTCAACGTGCGCAAGGCCCATAAGACCCGGGGTAGTTCTTCGACCCAACTTCCCTGTCGTCCTTCTACGCGTGTTCGAAGACCTTGGATGACGTCCCGGTTAGCGACCTCGTCCTGCCCGTTGCACTGGGGATGCACGACCGTGGTAAACTTCATAAAGATATGGTATTCGCTACAGAATTCCTTGAATTTTTCGTTCTCGAAATTTGTCACGTGGTCGATGATGATACACCTCAGATTACCGAACCGAAGTATTACGTTGTTCTGCAGGAACTTGATAGTCGTGACGGCGTCCGGTTTCCTGATAGGGACGGCCTCGATCCACTTCGTGAAGTTGTCCACTGCGACGAGGACGTACTTATGTCCGCCTGTACCGGTAGGGAACTGTCCTATCATGTCCATTCCCCATTGGGCAAACGGCCAGGGGGAGGTTAGGGCTGTTAGCTCAGTAGCCGGAAGGCGAGGTATGCTGCCATGGAGTTGGCAGCTTTTGCACCTCCTGACGAGCTTCTGGGCGTCCTAATGAATTGTTGGACAATAGTACCCTTGGAGCAGTGCCTTCTGAATTAAGGTGTGGGCCCCTTGATGCGTGCCGCCGACCCCTTCGTGAATCTCACGGAGGACGTAGTCGGCCTCGTGTGTAACACCTTGGAAATGCTGTTAGTGTTAATTAAGCGTTATTGCGGGGTTTTTGTAAAAATTTTACCAAATCGGGTTCCTCACATTTTATATCAATTAATTAATATTTTATTATTATTTGATATGGTTTGCACATACACGTGCATGTTAATGTGAGTGTTTATTAGTGTTAACCTTGTTAAGTGACCATGACTCCTTAAGCTAATCCATGTCCTAATTAACCTTGCCTTAGATATTTTGAGTGAGAAAATATCTATTTGCTTTGGATTGAGAGAAAGAGAGAGGTGGTTAGGTGAGTCATGAGGCTTTAATGAGAGCATTAATGAGGTGAGGGAGAGAGAGTAAGTATAAGGTTTGTTTCACCTTACACTCTCCTCACCCTCTCATTCTCTCTCACTCTATCTCTCTCAATTATTTCTCATTCCCTTTTACCTTCAACTAAAGCCTTAACCATTCATCATAAAACCTTCACAAAAACTTGATCAAATCTCACCAAATCACATCCCAAGTCTTGTTTTTGCCTCAAAGATCACTTGGAGCTTGGAAAGCTAGGATCTTGTGAGTAAGTATGGATAGGTATAATCTCTAAACTGTTAAATAGGTGTTAAAATGTTGTGTAGCTTGTTGGTTGCTGTTTAGAACACTTAAAGTACTGTTTCGTACAAATATCGTATTTTTGGTGTCATATTAGAGTCTCTGTGATCTGCTATGACCTGGGAATTTTACTGTAAAATCAAACAATGTAGTAGTGTTGTACTAGTGACCCTAAGATTACACCTGAAGTACGAACCCCATCCCATCGGTTTTGGCCGGCGACATGAGGGGCAAATCCGGCGACCTCGGCCGTTAAGGGGTGTTGGGGCTTAGGTTTTGTAGGGTAGCTACCTGTAGTTGTTTAGAGGTGTTTGGTACTGTTTGATTTTTGAGTATTGACAGTATGCAAAATCTGGGATCACTTGTGCATAATCTAGTGTTTTGAGTACGTGTGTTACGTTATCCGACACAGTTCGTGATCTTGTGTAGCTGTTGCACTTGGGTTAGTTTTAGTGTGTCTCCATACACGATAACCGTTAGACGAACACTTGTGGGTTGATTTGGAGTCGGTGCGTTGGTCAAACGTACTATGTACATGATATTGATCGATTTATGATATTTGTGCACTGGCTATGTTTTGTGTTAATAGGATCGTAGGCAGGGACTTCGGACGCTGCGAAGAAAGGGAAGCAAGTGATTGGATTTACCTAGCCCGCGATTGTCGGTGAGTAGATTTAACATCTATGGGGAATTTGCCCGCATGGCATTATGCGTCAGGGCTAGATATGATATGATATTAGCAGCATGTTTATATTGCACAAATAGAGATTGTGCATAAAACTTTATTGCATACTATTATTTGATGTGCTTGGACACTGCACTATTATTGACGGTTCATGTTGCACGAGAACTGATTGTATTCCACCCACACCGTCAATAATTATCATGTCACGCACAACACATACACATATGATATTGTTTGGTTAGGGACATTGAGATCTTGATTCATATTCTATTATGCATATGACATATAGCATACCTGTATACCTACATGCTTACACATATGCCTTGCCATGCCTACATGTTAGCTTCCTATAGACCTATATGGTATTGTACCATTAGAGATAGATATATATACACATACGAGACATATCTATATATACATCTTGCATACATACTTACATGTTCACCCTTATATGATGTTGCGATGGATTTCGGAGGAATTAGGAACTGCATGATATATTTAATAACTTTTTGCAGTTAAATAGCGGTTTTTTCTTTATATGCTCATATTACTGTTTCATGTTGCATATCTTATATTTCATGGATTTCGCATTGATATATGGATTTCATATGATGTTTTCTGGATGTTTTTCTCCTGGGTATATATCAGTGGTATGGGACGCTGATATATATACATGAATATATATATATATCAGTGGTATGGAACGCTGATATATATACATGTATATATATATATATCAGTGGTATGGGACACTGTTATATATGTACACCTATATAATATATATATATATATCATCATAATGATCTGTGCATGTATTCTTATTCATTACGATGTGAGGGGCCGATGTGCCCGATGTGCCCGATCTGAGGGCCGATATGGGGCCGATTTGGGAAATTTGGGATTTAGATTGTCTTGATGGACATTAGTCCTGCCACGATGAAGATTCCGTGAGGATGACATGTTTTATTCCATACTCCGCATTTATTTGATATGCATTGCTTCATGTATTAGTAGTACCTGATAGAGTACCTTTCATGACTGTTGCATATACATATTGTCATACTTATGCTATCAGATTACATGTGATAGATTATCGCTGTTAGTGCATACTTACGATTACAGTATGATGTTATTTACTATTCACGAGTTGGTAACTCACCCCCGTTGTGCCGCAGTGTTTTACAGGTCTGATCTTTAGAGTAGTCGCGGCAGGGCGCCTTATTATTTATACTTTTGCCGATACCGCCACGGTTGACTGTGAAGCCGTTTGCTATAAGTGGGTTGCGGTTATCCGATGATGTGCATTGTATATTTCTTTTATCTAGTACTCTCCATCGACCACCTTCATGTATTGAATTAGAGACGAGTTGTGAGGATCAATGTTGTATATTCTTATGACTCTGGTTGTCGTGCTCGTGTGAGCTGGCCTTTTATATATGTGGATTATCTCATTTCTTCGCTACGACGTCGTATATCTGTTGTGGTGGTTGTTTCCGCCGTTAGGCGAGATTTGCTCCCGTTTGGGGATGTTTTACTTTTATCTTATGTTTGTACCCGTTTCGGGGCTAGCGTTTACAAAGGTGGTGCTGCCGAAATTTTTATGAAAACAAACTTAAGTTTAAAGTTTTGCATCGAGATTTTAAAAAGTGTTCTATCTTTTCCTTCTTGTAATGGTTTAGATTGCTGGGTTTTCGGCTTACTTAAATTGCGTTACGCATGTTGACGTTACGTAGTATAAGTGCCGGTCTTATGCCAAATTTTGGGTCGTGACAAAGTTGGTATCAGAGCGCTAGGTTTTACCTTTCGGAGTGTAGCACGACCTTGGTATGATGGAGTAGGTAGCTTATGCAGAGTAACGTAGCGTGTGTATGTTCCGTAGCATACTTACGACATGGTGCTCCGCCTAAGTGACCTTAGGACTTATTGCTTGAAATTCCTTCCATGATTATATATATCCTTGTGATCCGATTTCTGTGTCCTTATCGAATCCTGTTTCCATTTCCAGCCATTATGCCGCCGAAGACTACGAGGGTGCAGAGAGCGGCCGTGAGGGCCGAGGTCAGAGTTGACTCGTCTGAGACGAGGACTTACCAGGGTGGTACGCCCGTTGTGCAGGAGCAGATTGTTCCACCTTCGACAGACCATACGGCTATGCTAGGGGCTGGTATGCAGGATTTGCACCAGATGATGGGGTCGTTAGCTGAGGCCATTCGAGTGCAGGGGTAGGCGGTTGTTCCACCTGTTGTGGGGGCCGTGTTGGTGCCTACTGTTCATGCGGTTATACCTGCAGCTACAGAGGTGATCACCGTATCGTTATCGGAGTTCATGAGGCTGAGGCCTCCGGTTTTCACTGGTACCGATGCAGCCGAGGATCCACAGTCGTTTATCGACCGGATGGCCAGGATATGTTGTTCGCTTAGATGCTCCGATGCGAGATGGGTGGAGTTCGCGAGCTTTCGTCTGGAGGGTCTGGCCCAGTAGTGGTGTGAGTCCTTAGAGAAGGGCAGTGCCGCAGGTCTTTCTCCTATGACATGGGCTGAGTTTGTGACTGTGTTTCTTGCTTGTTTTCTTCCGCTGAGCGTCAGGGATGCTCGAGCGCGCAGATTCGAGTCGGTACGCCAGACTCAGGGTACGACGGTGGCCGAGTATGATGTGCTGTTTACCGAGCTGTCTGTGTATCCTCCGTATTTGGTGGCTACGGAGGAAATGCGGGTCAAGAGATTTATTCGAGGCCTACTTACCTATTCGTTCCTCGCTATCAGCGTTCATCATTGCGACACCTATGCAGCAGCGGTGGACGCAGTCCTGTTGGTTGAGGAGCGTCTTTCTGAGGCGTCGGTTGCTCCGGAACCGAAGAGGGTTCGTACCAGTGATTCAGCAGGGAGGCGGGCGTTTAGGCGTCGTGACAGTTCCCGTTCAGATACTGGGGGTAGTGGAGGTCCGGGACGGGGACAACTTTTTAGCTCTTATTCCGAGGGGAGTCAGCAGTTTTCATCTGGATGTTAACGGTGCGGGAGTATGGGTCATAGGGTTCGAGATTGTACTGAGCCACGTGAGCGCGGGAAAACTATACTGCAGGTTACCTTACCACCTTCTCCAACTCAGAGGGTGTTGCACCTTATGCCGGTTGTTGCTCCGCGTCAGACTCATGTTGTTAGTTATATGTATGCCCTAGAGGCCATTACTGTACATACGATGTATATTATAGTGGATACTAGGACATATATAGGGAGGACTTTCTTGCTCGACATGATAGTATGCTATCTGGTTGTACTTTATCTTAACATGTACTTTGATTGTCTTTATATTATATGTTGATAAAGCCCTTAGGATATGTACTCGAATGCTGGGACTATGATGAGATCATACTAGTGGGGCCATGGTAGTCGACGAGTACATCCTATAACAGTTCCTAGTGGAGGGTGTATCGAGACAGGGCATCGATACACCAGAGTAGACTAGCGTATACGCATCTTGACCCATATGATGGGCGATGGATGATCCCATATCCATCGGTGTTTAACATCAAGGATGGTGTACGGGTGCTCAGTAGAGACTGGGTAGACTGGACGGACTCGCCGAGAACTCCCAGATGGTATTATACCTCACGTCAGATGGCAGTTCTCCAGTGACACTGGTACAGAGTAGTCTGTTGACCCGAGATCGTCATAGAGTCTTGTGTGATTCCCACTGTGCTTTGATTTCCATCATGCCGCGTCTAAGAGGGCGTGTAAAAAGGTGGCTTTTGGGTACAGTCCCGGTATAGGGAGTTGATGTTGTGCTGTGTTCGATTGGCTATAACTGGAAATCCCTGGCCAGGGTTGCTGAGATTTACTGGTAAGTGTTATCATTAGTTTCTCGAACTGTTATAGACCTCATATCGACACGACTTATCGAGCTACTGGGGTCTGACGTTTACCACCCCTAGGCGAGATATGCGACATATCAGATGACAAGACCGGACTGTACAGGAGTGTTACTGATTGGATTCACAGGAGAATGTACATGCTTGCTTGTTGTTCTTCTGAGCGCTCAATACCTGGGTAGCTGTTACGTTTAGCTGACCGCTTGCAGCTTGTGGGTGTTTGATATGATCATCACCTACTGCCGGCGTATTGACGATTCTTTTGAGTCCTACACAGAGGTTTCTTGGCTCAGGCAAAATGGAGTAGGGGCACATATGTGATATGTGTGGGACCGAGGATAATGCGATATATGATACCGTATTCTATTCTCGCGATATATGATATCAGCCGGGTCATCGGATCAAGTGTTGATTCGATGAATCGGTAAATGATATATTAGTCGGTTATATGCGATATAGCCAGATTGTCGGATCAAGTGTTGATTCGAGAATTTAATGTATAATAATATATATGATATATTAAATTACATTAACTAATATAAGCTAACTAAAAGATTCTTTTTCTCACTCGGGTAATACATTGATTTATATGCGATATATGTTAATTGTATTATTTTATTTTGTTACAATAAATATTGTATATGTGATATATAATATTGTAACATGATATGATTACTAATGCAACATGTTTAGTGGAGATTAAACAAGATTAGGGTTTGATTTGGGTTAGTTCATTCATAAACCTTCTAGAAGGTTTTCCTTTTTGTTTTGTGTAAGATATTTTCAAGTGACTCATACTTAACCCAACCCAAACCCTAGCCCTAGTTAAATCTCTACAAAGGTTTAGTTGACCATGGTTGCATAATTAATCATTATCTTCTTTTCATTATTCATCACAAAAGGATTCTAATGATTATTCATCTTCTCCTTGCTTGAGTTCTTCATGAAAAGCTTTCTTGCTTTAATTTTGTGATGAAAAATGAGTGAGAATAAGAAAACAAATGAGAGCAAAAATCCTACTTCATCATCCTCATCTACCCTTGCCCTTTAGATGAGAGTGATCACTTCATTTAGTGAGTGTTAGTTTGTGTTAATGAAACTTCAAAGTAGATCATCTTTGTTATCGAAGATCGGAAGCAAGACTGCATCTTTCTCTTCGTGGAGCCTCTCGAGAGTCCGTAACACGATGATCGCAGCGAAGGGATCTCAACACGGAGCTTAAGAAGTGAAGGACCGGATCTACAAAGGTTGTAATCCCTCTCACTTAGTGTTAAAGTGTTTAACATGTTTGTTTTCGCATAAACTCTAGTTTAAAGATCCGGTTATGGGTTGTTCGGCACGGCTAAATTTTAAATCGGGCATGGTTTATGCCTTGTTGACCCTTGTGACAGTGCCTAGTATCCCTACAGTGGTATAAGAGCTAAGCTAGAGCTTTAGGCGAAGTCTAGGCGAAGTTTAAAGTCCGATCGAACCTCGAAACCCCGACACGAACCCTTTTCTGGATATTTTTTAAAAATGTTGATTTTTTCTAATTAAAAATTCTCAGAAAAATAAGCAGGGAAATATAGGAATTACTGTGAAGTACGGACCACTGAATCGATCACATGACCGCGGAACCGCGGTCAAACCACGCACGTGGCCGCGGTTCCGCAGCTGAATAGTGTCATTCGGGCCCGCAACTTCACAGTATTATTCCTGGGTTCTTTTGCACAATTCTGGGAATTTTCAATTATACTCAAGTGTTGAGTTTTTTGGGTTATATTGGGAGCTCATTGTTTCGATCGGATATTCTAATTTCGTTTAATTTTGTTCGGGTAATTTTTAGAATGTGTTAAAACGTTCGAACGGATATCAATAACTCACTTTTTCCCCTGCCGGAAAATTTCCAAGCGTTGGATTTTTCTGTAGTTTAAGAACGTTCTAAGTCCTACAAGTAACGCGGTGGACCTTCTAGAAGACAACAAACCTTAACTCGATTATGTGACCGTCTTGAACTGCCTCTAAACCATAGGGTTTGTGGCAGTACGGCGTGCCACATGTGAGGCGTTGGCTTGACCCTTCTACGGCTGGACCATTGGTACTGTGGCATGTGATGGATGTTTTTAAACTAATGTCAAGTGTTGAGAACTATTTAGGAAATCTTGGGTATTTGATTATCCGATCGGAAAGTTTAATACTGTCTATTTATCTGGAATGTGATACAATATGTGGAATTCATACAGTTAGGCATGAAATGCGAAGTATGTGGTATTTCGGAATTATGATGTCTAAAGAGATTATGGATTCCAAATGTTGTAGTTTTATACTTTCTTTTCTGTGACCGTAAGCATAGTATGTGGTGTATCGCCGGCTTCGTTGCTATACATCAACGACAATCGGGATACGCATACTTGCTTACGTTGATGATATGTGATATTATATGTTGCTGTGATATGTTATACTGGATCGTCGTGATTGAATAGCCGGGGGTTTTATGTGAGATGGGAGTTTTTCTTTTTCATTCATGTAAATTTCATTTGTATGTAATATTCTTTTATTGGGGCACTTCCGGGCTGAGGATGATGTCACCATAGTATATTATTTACTTTTCCGCAATAGGTAGACCCAAGGCGGGGAGCACAAGTAACCGGGTTCTAGGGTCCAGTGGGAGACCATTTCGAGGAGTCGAGACCGGGTCTTCTAACCCTAGAATTGGCAGTGTTGCTTGCCGCTCTCGTTAGGGTCTAGGGATGTGGGTTTGGCTATTCATCGGGACCGTGGAATCCGTGTTTTATACAGGCTCGTATTGAAAACACGGACCTCCTAGTATATCCAATATTTCATATATGTTCTTTTGCTGCAATGTTCTGTGATGAGATCATGTTACTGCCTGAGATGAATGTTTATATTATATATATGAGATATATATTGTATTGCAGATTTCGTTTCAAATGTGATGCTTGTGAAGCATAATATAATGGGACTTCATTAATGAGATTAATGAAACTAAAAGAAAACTAAAGATGTTGTAGAAACTTGTCTCAAAAACTGGTAGCTCTAGTTCTTTCTTTGCATAGTGGTGTTCCTTGTAGAACATCCGGCACCTTATTCGATAAGGAAAGAGCCGAGATCCCTTCACCGGGAGTGACCTCTTTAGCGAAACTAGCAGATGCTACACACTCGGTTTGTCTTTTGATTGATTCTATAGTTTTTTCTTTGCATAGTGATAATTGTGAAATATCCTGCACCTTATTCGATAAGGAAAGAGCCGACGATCCCTTCACCAGGAGTGACCTCTTTAGCAAAACTAGAAAAAGCCTCAAAAAAATTCCATTTAAAAATCACTCGATTCTACAAAGATATCAAGTTCATTACGTAAAGGGTTTTCGTTAAAACCTGCTGTATCCCTCCGTCATTTTAGAAAAATAGAGTACTCAGTATTCGTGCTGCGTTTGTTGACCATAGTTAAGGCGCAGTGTACGGTAGCTAAGTGATGTTTTCCTATATAAAATATGATGTGATTAATTAGGACAGTCATATGACTTTGTTGACCTTAGTTAAGGGTCATGTGGGTGGGTCTAATCAATCGGGAAATGACGGGTTGAACTTAACTAGTGCTTATGATTTGATGACCATAGTTAAGGTCATAAGTCACTAGGGGTAAAATATTATCGAGAATTTCAAGTGTTGAAATTTGCAATGAGATTGCATACCTTCTATGAGATAGTTGGATCCCGATACCCACTGCGAGGAAGAGTTACTCCTGGGAGAGTTTTACACATTACAATTAGCCGATCAAGTAGGTGTCTAGAAAGGTGTTGACGGGGTTACGCCCATGAGAAAACAAGGTTTACTTTAATTAGGTCCGTGCGAAAGCACGGGGAACCTCCCTCAAAGTACCGGCACTGGCCTGGCTGAAAGATTGGCGACCTTGTAGAGTGTAATTAATCCCGGCTAGTCTTTCCTTTTAGGGTTTGAAGGAAGATTTGACTAAAACAGTGGGAGACATCCTGATTAGATAAATTGATAACCAATTTAATCTTGTAAAAGCGCACGCTGAGTGTTTTCTTCTCTCTCTCTCCAGGTAGCGACCATATCACGCCTTAATCAAGATAATAATATGGATATATTGACCGAACCCGCTTGTTATACTGAGCTGGGGAACGTTGGTCCCGCTCTAACTTATAATTGTTATAAGACAGAGCAGGAAATAGGGGATTACCAGAATTCCCGTGCCGCCCAAACGAAGAAAGTACATGTTGATGCATCTTCTTCGGGTGTGTTCATTACACAGAACTGTTTTTCAGTATCCTTTACGTCCTGGGTATTTGATACCGGATCAGGATCCCACATATGTAATTTGTTACATGGGCTACAGATAGGTAGAGAACTGAGAACGGGTGATAAGTTTCATGAGATAGAAACGGTGCAAGTGTTGCAGCCAAGTCTGTTGGTCACTATCACCCTGTATTGCCAGAATACATTGATTCTGAACGGATGTTATTAGATACCGAACCTGATATACAACATCATATCAGTCTCTTTATTAGTAAAGAAAGGATATAATTTTGTAGTGTTGGATAATGTTTTGAACATTTCCTATATCAAGAGTTGATCGGTTCAGGCACGTTATCTAAAAGCATTGACGTTCTAAATCAAACTACAGTTCTTAGTATACAGAACACACACAAGAGGAAGAGTTCAGAAATGAACGAATCCTTCTTGAGGTATCGTAGACTAGGTCATATCAATGCGACCCGACTAGCTGAAGTTACATTTAGATGTATATGTAAAACAGTTTGAATTTACATCTTATAAAACTTGCCAGTCATGTCACAAAGATAAGATGACCGCAGCTCTGTTTATTGGAAACAAAGAAAGAGTTAGTGAACTCTTGGGATTGATACATGTTGATGTATGAAGGTCCCATATCTATGCATGCCAAGACCGGTTCTTTGTACTTCATTACATTCTCTGATGATCTCTCAAGATTCAGACATATGTTCCTGTTGAAACACAAGTCCGAACCTTTTGAGATATTCACAGAATATAAGTTAGAAGTAGAGAACCAAAAACGGGTATAAGTATTATGTCCTTTGATAAGATCAGGGAGGAGAATAATTGAGCACGGAATTCCTGGATTATTCTAAAGGAGAATGAGATTCTCTCTCAGCATTACTCCTCCGTATACACCATAGCACGATGGTATATCGGGGCGAAGCAATAGCACCCTATGTGATATGGTGTGCTCTATGATGAGTAATACTGAGTTTCCTATTTCCTTTTGGGAGTTATGCAAGGGTTCAAATAATATCAGTTGCCTACCACTTCATATGTGATATGGAATGGATAGAGCCTATATCTTAAGTTTGTTAAGATTTGGGGTTGTCCGGCATATGTCTAAAAGGCAAAATCCGGACAAGCTCGAGGCAAAGTCAGATCTGTAGAAGTTTGTTGGATATCCCAAGGATTCACAAGGGAACATCTTCTACCTAACCGAGGAACAAAAGATATTTTGTTTCTCAACATGCCACCTTTGTGAAAGGGAATTTCTAGTGAAGAAATTACTGGTCATGAGGTAGAACTGGAAAGGTTCCAGCTATCCCAAGAATTCAATAGAAACTAACGAACCTCAGCCTCTCCGCTGATCTAGTAGGGTTCCTCACCCACCTGAGAGATACTTCGGTTTCTCTATGACAGTGGGAGCGAGGATTGCATCATGAGATGATGACCCAACTAGTTTCGAGCTGGCCATCAGGAGTGGGACTCTTTAAGAATGGCTGGATGCTTAGTGATCTGAGATGGAATTTTTATACACCAACAAAGTATGGACTTTGGTTGCTTTATCTGAAGGGTTAAAACCCCATCAGGAGCAAGTATATCTTGAGAAGATTACTTGGTGTACATGGAAAAGTTGAGACTTTCAAAGCTATGCTTAAGTTCATCCAGATCCTACTTGCCACTGCTACATACCATGACTACGATATCTGGTGGTTGGGTGTCATGACTGCTTTTCTAAATGATGTTTTAGAAGAGAGCATCTATAAGTACACAGCCAGAGGGCTTCGTAGACAGTGAGAGCAGCGGAAACGTGTGCAAGATGTTTTATGTAATAAAGCAGGCATCGCGAAGTTGGAACGTCTGTTTTGATGTGGTAGTCAAAGAGTTTGACTTCATCAAAATGGTAGATGAACCTTGTACATACAAAAAGGTAGTAGAGAGTATAGTGATGATCCTCGTAGAGTACGTGGATGACATACTCTTGATAGGGAAGGAGTTTCCTATGCTACGCTCGGTCAATCTCCGCTTATCACAAGGATTCTCCATATAGGATGAAAGTGATACCTCCTAAATCCTGGGTTTGGATCTATGAGATAGATCTAATTGGATGTTAGGATACTCACTAGTGGTAGTGAGATGGTATCAGTCGATCCTAGGGAGAATAACTGGAAAGGTTCCAGGGTGATAAGGACGACTGAATGTCAGTCGCAGGCATTTTCTTTACCCTCAGTGGAGGGACGGTATGTTGGAAGAGTTCCAAGCTAGATACCGTGACTTACTAGACGATTGAAGGCAAGATAAATCGTTACCAAGGATGCTACCAAAGAGGCAGTCTGGATAAATATAAGTTCATGAGATGAACTCCGTTCCTACCATTGTGTGACAATGGAGTTGTGGCTTTTGCCAGGGAACCCCCCGTCCTATCAGAAATCCAGATATAATTCTTAGGCAGTATCACCTGATCATGGAGATGGTTGATCTCCAGAGAGATCGAGGTTAGGAGAGTAGACACAGAGGACAACAGCGCGGATCCACTCACAAAAGCCTTTTTCCCAGTAGAGACTTTTATGGGATGGTTGAGTATGAGATCTTTCAACCGCAGCTAATTGTTGGGTATGTGATACCACAACAGATGGCCCTAGTGCAAGTGGGAGATTGTTAGTTATATGTATGCCCTAGAGGCCATTACTGTACATACGATGTATATTATAGTGGATGCTAGGACATATATAGTGAGGACTTTCTTGCTTGACATGATAGTATGCTATCTGGTTGTACTTTATCTTAACATGTACTTTGATTGTCTCTATATTACATGTTGATAAAGCCCTTAGGATATGTACTCGACTACTGGGACTATGATGAGATCATACTAGCAGGGCCACGGTAGTCGACGAGTACATCCTATAACAGTTCCTAGTCGAGGGTGTATCGAGACAGGGCATCGATACACCAGAGTAGACTAGCGTATACGCATCTTGACCCATATGATGGGCGATGGATGATCCCATATCTATCGGTGTTTGACATCAAGGATGGTGTACGAGTGCTCAGTAGAGACTGGGTACACTGGACGGACTCGCCGAGAACTCCCAGATGGTATTATACCTCACGTCAGATGGCACTTCTCCGGTGACACTGGTACAGAATAGTCTGTTGACCCGTGATCTTCATAGAGACTTGTGTGATTCCCACTGTGCTTTGATTTCCATCATACCACGTCCAAGAGGGCGTGCAAAAAGGTGGCTTTTGGGTACAGTCCCGAATCATATGGAGGCAATGAGTGATAGGAGGGGATTCGTCTCTTCCGGTATAGGGAGTTGATGTTGTGCTGTGTTCGATTGGCTATAACTGGAAATCCCTGGCCAGGGTTGCTGAGATTTACTGCTAAGTGTTATCAGTAGTTTCTCGAACTGTTATAGACCTTATATCGACACGACTTATCGAGCTACTGGGGTCTGACGTTTACCACCCCTAGGCGAGATATGCGACATATCAGACGATGAGACCGGACTGTACGGGAGTGTTACTAATTGGATTCACAGGAGAATGTACAGGCTTGCTTGTTGATCTTCTGAACGCTCAATACCTGGGTAGCTGTTACGTTTAGCTGACCGCTTGCAGCTTGTGGGTGTTTGATATGATCATCACCTACCGCCGGCGTATTGACGATTCTTTAGAGTCCTACACAGAAGTTTTTTGGCTCAGGCAAAATGGAGTAGGGGCACATATGTGATATGTACGGGACCGAGGATAATGCGATATGTGATACCGTATTCTATTCTCGCGATATATGATATTGGCCGGGTCATCGGATCAAATGTTGATTCGATGAATCGGTAAATGATATATTAGTCGGTTATATGTGATATAGCTGGATTGTCGGATCAAGTGTTGATTCGAGGATTTAATGTATAATAATATATATGATAAATTAAATTACATTAACTAATATAAGCTCACTAAAAGATTCTTTTTCTCACTCGGGTAATACATTGATATATATGCGATATATGTTAATTGTATTATTTTATTTTGTTACAATAAATATTGTATATGTGATATATAATATTGTAACATAATATGATTACTAATGCAATATGTTTAGTGGAGATTAAACAAGATTAGGGTTTGATTTGGGTTAGTTCATTCATGAACCTTCTAGAAGGTTTTCCTTTTTGTTTTGTGTAAGATATTTTCAAGTGACTCATACTTAACCCAACCCAAACCCTAGCCCTAGTTAAATATCTACAAAGGTTTAGTTGACCATGGTTGCATAATTAATCATTATCTTCTTTTCATTATTCATCACAAAAGGATTCTAATGATTATTCATCTTCATCTTGCTTGAGTTCTTCATGAAAAGCTTTCTTGCTTTGATTTTGTGATGAAAAATGAGTGAGAATAAGAAAACAAATGAGAGCAAAAATCCTACTTCATTATCCTCATCTACCCTTTCCTTTTAGATTAGAGTGTTCACTTCATTTAGTGAGTGTTAGCTTGTGTTAATGAAACTTCAAGGTAGATCATCTTTGTTATCGAAGATCGGAAGCAAGACTGCATCTTTCTCTTCGTGGAGCCTCTCGAGAGTCCGGAACACGATGATTGCAGCGAAGGGACCTCAACATGGAGCTTAAGAAGTGAAGGACCAGATCTACAAAGGTTGTAATCCTTCTCACTTAGTGTTAAAGTTTTTAACATGTTTGTTTTCACATAAACTCTAGTTTAAAGATCCGGCTATGGGTCGTTCGGCACGGCTAAATTTTAAATCGGGTATGGTTGATGCCTTGTAGACCCTTGTGGCAGTGCCTAGCATCCCTACACATGTGCAGAAAGCCCGGGGTCGCGGTGGTTTTGTACCGAGAGGGCGGGGTGGTAGAGGTGGAGGTCAGCCAGTCGTTGGTAGAAGGAAGGCTCGGGTGTTTGTCTTGACTCATCAGGATGCGCAGGCGTCCAATGCAGTGGTTTCAGGTACTCTTTCTGTATGTTCTTTTGAGGCTCATGTTTTGTTTGATCCGGGATCTATGCATTCATATGTTTCTACGCAATTCGTGCCGAGGTTAGGCCAAGAGTCGTGTTTGCTAGATCAGCCGCTTGTTGTGATTACTCCTTTTGGAGATTCTTTCGTCGTGCGATATGTGTTTCTGTCGTGTGCCGTCTAGATTGGAGATAGAGATTCATCCGTCGATTTGATCCTTCTAGATATGTTGGACTTTGACGTTCTTCTTCGCATGGACTGGTTGGTAGCTTGTTATGCGTTGGTGGACTGCCATGAGAAGACTGTCAGTTTTAGTTTTCCGGGCGAGTCTGTTCGGGTTGTACAGGAGGATCGAGGTGCCACCCCTCACAGTTTGATTTCTGCCCTTTGTGCTAGACGGCTTTTAAGGAGGGGATGTCGGGGATTCTTGGCTTTCATTTGTGATACTGGAGCCACAGTAGAGTCGTTGGACCGGGTTCCTATCGTGCGAGAATTTCCCGACGTTTTTCCCGATGAGTTACCTGGTTTGCCGCCAGAGCGTGATATTGAGTTTTGCATTGATCTGATTCCTGGCACGGGGCCTATTTCTATACCGCCTTACCGGATTTCTCCGGCAGAGCTTAGAGAGCTTAAAGATTAATTGCAAGAGTTACTTGATAGGGGACTTGTGCGTTCGAGTGTTTCGCTGTGGGGAGCTCCTGTGCTGTTCGTCAAGAAGAAGGACGGCAGTTTGAGGTTGTGTATTGATTATCGTTAATTGAACCGAGTGACAGTACGGAATAGGTATCCTTTACCTCGCATTGACGATTTGTTTGATCAGCTCCAGGGTGCGAAACATTTTTCTAAGATTGATTTGCGTTTGGGTTATCATCAGTTGCGGGTTCGGAATGATGACATTCCGAAGACAGCTTTTCGTACACGTTACGGGCATTATAAGTTTCTATTGATGTCGTTTGGACTCACCAATGCCCCAGCAGCGTTCATGGATTTGATGAACCGGATTTTCAGGCCGTTCCTAGACCAGTTCATTATTGTGTTTATTGATGACATTCTGGTCTACTCTAAGAGTCGAGAGGAGCATGGGCAGCACTTGAGGATTGCTTTGCAGACATTGAGAGAGCACCGGCTGTATGCTAAATTCTCAAAGTGCGCATTTTGGCTTGATAGAGTTGACTTCCTGGGTCATGTGGTGACGGGAGACGGTATTCTTGTGGACCCGAGGAAGATCGAGGCTGTACAGCTTTGGCCCAGACCTGTATCCGTGACAGAGGTTTGCAGCTTTTTGGGCTTAACTGGTTATTACCTCCGTTTCGTGCAGGATTTTTTGAGTATCGCTGCACCGCTGACCGGACTGATCCGGAAAGGGGTTCCTTTTCTTTGGACTGATGCGTGCGAGCAGAGTTTTCAGCAGTTGAAGACTCGGTTGACGACGGCACCAGTTCTATCTCTGCCTTCGGGATCGGGTGGCTTTGTTGTTTACCACGATGCGTCTCGAGTGGGGCTCAGTTGTGTTCTGATGCAGCATGATAGAGTGATTGCTTATGCTTCTAGGCAGCTGAAGAAGCACAAAGAGAATTATTCTACTCATGATCTTGGGATGGCTGTGGTGGTCTTTGCATTGAATATTTGGAGACACTACTTGTATGGGGAGTCGTGTCAGATTTTCACGGACCATAAGAGCTTGAAGTACATCTTCCAGCAGCGAGATTTGAATCTGAGGCAGTGCCGGTGGTTGGAGCTTGTGAAGGATTATGATTGTGAGATCTTTTATCACCCGGGTAAGGCGAATGTGGTAGCTGACGCTTTGAGTCATACGCCCGAGGGTAGTTTGTCCCAGTTGAGCGCAGTTCGGACACAGTCTTCTGCTGATTAGTAGACCTTGTGCGATGGTAGAGTATAGTTTAAGTTCACTTTCACTAGGGGACATCTTTCTCATGTTCGCACCCGTCTGTTTCTTCTGGATCGTATCCGTGAGGCACAGCCCAGTGATGCCTGTTTGTCTGAGATTCTTGAGCTTGTTCGACAGGGTACAGTTTCGGAGTTCATGATTGATGACCAGGGTGTGCTACATTGCAGGACTCGCTTGTGTGTACCTAATATTGATGGGTTGAGACGGGAGATCCTAGAGCAGGCACATCAGTCAGCCTTTAGCGTTCATCCAGGTTCCACCAAGATGTACCGTGACTTGAGAGACATTTACTGGTGGGAAGGGATGAAGCGCGATGTTTCGGACTTCGTTTCGAGGTTCCTGACTTGTCAGCAAGTCAAGGCTGAGCATCAGAGATCGGCTGGAGAGTTGCAGCCTTTACCCGTTCCTAAGTGGAAATGGGAGCAGATTTCCATGGACTTTGTTGTGGGTCTACCCAGGACCAGTCGGGGGTATGACTCCATTTGGGTGATTGTTGACCGGTTGGCGAAAGCGGCTCACTTCCTTCTAGTGAAGACCACTTTCGGTTATGCTCAGTATGTTCAGTTGTATATAGATGAGATTGTGCGTTTGCACGGCGTTCCCACATGCATTGTATTCGACAGGGGCACCCAGTTTACTAGCCATCTTTTGCATAAGCTTCAGGAAGCTTTGGGTACCTGGTTGAGTCTTAGCACCGCTTTCCATCTGCAGACTGATGGTCAGTCAGAGCAGACGATACAAACTCTAGAGGATATGCTTCGGGCGTGCGTGCTTGATTTTGGGGGCTGTTGGGATCGTCACTTGCCGTTGATTGAGTTCTCCTACAACAACAGCTTTCAGGAAACTATTCAGATGGCACCTTTCGAGGCCTTGTATGGTAGGAAGTGTCGATCCCCGGTCTGTTGGACCGAACTCTGTGAGAGTAGGATTTTGGGACCCCAGCTAGTTCAGGAGACTACGGAGAAGATCCAGCTGATTCAGGACAGGATGAGAGCAGCCCAGTGTAGACAGAAGTCTTATGCCGACCGTCGTCGTTGCAGAATTGAGTTCGCAGTGGGGGATCATGTATTCCTGCGGATTTCTCCGATGAAGGGCGTTATGAGATTTTGGAGAAAGGGGAAGCTCAGTCCCAGATTTGTAGGTCCTTTCAAGATCCTTGAGCGAGTTGGTACCATTGCTTATCATTTAGCGCTCCCGCCCAGTTTTCCAGATGTTCACCCCGTGTTCCATATGTCGATTCTTTGTAGATACCTTCATGATCCTTCTCACATGATTCAGCACCAGACCGTTCAGCTTGAGCGCGATCTTTCGTTCACCGAGCAGCCGGTAGTTATATTGGATCAGCAGGTGAAGAAACTTCGATCAAAGGTCTTGCTATCTGTGAAGGTTCTTTGGCGTAGCCCGACTAGTGAGGAGATCACTTGGAAGGCCGAGAGTAAGATGCGGAAGAAATTCTCTCATCTCTTTGAAGGTACGCTTGTAAGAATTTTAATTCGGGGACGAATTTTCTTTAAGGGGGGAGATTGTAACACCTTGGAAATGCGGTTAGTGTTAATTAAGCGTTATTCCGGGTTTTTCGTAAAAAGTTTACCAAATCGGGTTCCTCACATTATATATCAATTAATTAATATTTTATTATTATTTGATATGGCTTGCAAACACACGTGCATGTTAATGTGAGGGTTTATTAGTGTTAACCTTGTTAAGTGACCATGACTCCTTAAGCTAATCCATGTCTTAATTAACCTTGCCTTAGATATTTTGAGTGAGAAAATATCTATTTGCTTTGGATTGAGAGAAAGAGAGAGGTGGCTAGGTGAGTCATAGGGTTTTAATGAGAGCATTAATAAGGTGAGGGAGAGAGAGTAAGAATAAGGTTTGTTTCACCCTACACTCTCCTCACCCTCTCATTCTCTCTCACTCTATATCTCTTAATTATTTCTCATTTCCTTTTACC
This sequence comes from Agapanthus africanus, assembly GCA_030015575.1. Classification (NCBI taxonomy): domain Eukaryota; kingdom Viridiplantae; phylum Streptophyta; class Magnoliopsida; order Asparagales; family Amaryllidaceae; genus Agapanthus; species Agapanthus africanus. Next base: position 312,519,466 of record CM057341.1, on the reverse strand, counting down.
TTCAACTGAAAACTTAACCATTAATCACAAAACCTTCACAAAAACTTGATCAAATCTCACCAAATCACATCCTAAGTCTTGTTTTTGCCTCAAAGATCACTTGGAGCTTGGAAAGCTAGGATCTTGTGAGTAAGTATGGATAGGTATAATCTCTAAACTGTTAAATAGGTGTTAAAATGTTGTGTAGCTTGTTGGTTGCTGTTTAGAACACTTAAAATATCGTTTCGTACAAATATCGTATTTTTGGTGTCATATTAGAGTCTCCGTGATCTGCTATGACCTGGGAATTTTACTGTAAAATCAAACAATGTAGTAGTGTTGTACTAGTGACCCTAAGATTACACCTGAACTACGAACCCCATCCCATCGGTTTTGGCCGGCGACATGAGGGGCAAATCCGGTGACCTCGGCCGTTAGGGGGTGTTGGGGCTTGGGTTTTGTAGGGTAGCTGCTTGCAGTTGTTTATAGGTGTTTGGTACTGTTTGATTTTTGAGTATTGACAGCATGCAAAATCTAGGATCACTTGTGCATAATCTAGTGTTTTGAGTACGTGTGTTACGTTATCCAACACAGTTCAAGATCTTGTGTAGCTGTTGCACTTGGGTTAGTTTTGGTGTGTCGCCACACACGATAGCCGTTAGACGAACACTTGTGGGTTGTTTTGGAGTTGGTGTGTTGGTCAAACGTAGTATGTATGTGATATTGATCGATTTCTGAGATTTGTGCACTGGCTATGTTTTGTGTTAATAGGATCGTAGGCGGGGACTTCGGACGCTGCGAAGAAAGGGAAGCAGGTGATTGGATTTACCTAGCCCGCGGTTGTCGGTGAGTAGATTTAACATCTACGGGGAATTTGCCCGCATGGCGTTATGCGTCAGGGCTAGATATGATATGATATGATATTAGCCGCATGTTTATATTGCACATATAGAGATTATGCATAAAACTTCATTGCATATTATTATTTGATGTGCTTGGACACTGCACTATTATTGACGGTTCATGTTGTACGAGCACTGATTGTATGCCACCCACACCGTCGATAATTGTCATGACACGCACAACACACACACACATATGATATTGTTTGGTTAGGGACATTGAGATCTTGATTCATATTCCATTATGTAACATTTCAGAAAAATAAAATATTATTTTTGGGAATTTTTATAATTAAATAATAAAAATATTGAATATTTTAATGAGGCGGTATAATTAAATACCGATAAATTGGGAAAAATTTGGAAAATTATAGAAATTACTGAAATGAGGGTGCTTTATGCGATTTATGCAAATTATTAATTTTTATGATTAATTATACACTATTTAATGCTAATCGCGATAAATATCGCTAATCGTGCATTAAACTTGTTTTGTGCACATGACATGCACCATGTCACATTTTAGCACTTGTTACATTTTATCATGGCTTTTCTTTTGTATTTTCATTCATGGTTTTGTTTTATAAGAGAAGAGAAAAGAAAAGAAAAGAAAACAAAGAAAAAGAAATGAATAAGATAATGAGGGATGGGAATGAGAGAGAGTGGGAGAGGGTGAGGGTTTTGTTGACTTGGCCATTCTCTCCTCCATCATTTTCCTTCATCTTTTCCCTCTCTCTTAACCCTATGGCAGCACCCTCTCCTCCACCATCTTCAACCTTCACAAACAACCCCAAATCAAACCCAAAACATCATTCCCTCTTCACAAAAAACATGCACAAGCTTCTCACAAACACTTTGGACCAAGCAAAATCTGATTTTTGAAGACTTGGGGCAACTTAAGAAAATTCTTGAGTTGCCAAATAAGGTATTTTCTTTACCATTAGCATTGTATTTCCATTACTTTAGCACCTATAAAAGTTTAGAAGTGTTTTGATGCGGTTTTGTGAGCTTTGAAAATTCCTAGAGAGGGTTAGGGTTTTAATTGAGTTGTGTTGGTGAACTAGAGCCTTATTGGTGACCTTAGACCCCATACAATGATAGAAACCCAGATCAAACCCAACTGAAAACCAAAATACTAAAAACAGAAACTTTCATGTCGGTTTTGGGTTTACATTAAGGGTGCAGGGAATCTGGAGTGACCCGAGACCAATACGAGAAAACCAAACAATACCAGGGACCAAATTAGGACACTAGGAGGCCACCCTGACCAGACGAGCCCCAATAGAGACCCCCTGGCTGATCTGGCCGGATTTTTGGAGGAAGTGGCCGGCCACTCTGTGGAGTTAGGTGCCCATGCTTCTTCTGTAGCTCACATACACCCTATACATCACCCCAATATTGTTTGTGCACTTAGTTTTGACCTGAACTAAAATCCGGAGCATGTTTTCTTGGTTTCTGCCTTATGTTTTGTGATGTTTATGAATTTAAGTTTTGATATTTTGTTTGATATCGATCACTTGATGTTTGTACGTCTATATCAAGTGTTATTTGTTGAATTACGAGATGTAGACCATAGGTTTTGACCAATGTGAGATTCGCGTGTCGTTTTGGTTTTGAATTGTACTTTAATGCGATACGATACGTTATTATATGTAGGTACCCTCACGAGGACTTTGAGACGACAAGTAAGCACATGGCGACATCGGCATCGGCAAGCGAGGATCAAGGTGAGTAGATTTACATCTACGGGGGAAGTCGGGTGGATGGCGTATAGCACCCCCGCAAACTTTGATGGAAACTAATTTATATATATAGAATATGGTTAAGGGAACCTATAATAGGAAACTACAGATAGAGTTAAATGATAATTAGAGAAACCATATTAGAAACTATAGGATAGTTAGAAGCGATATGATATGATTGATATGTGATGACGAGATTCGAGGATGATGTTCGACGATATTGTCATATTGGATACTATAGGACTAGATAGCCGACGTAGGTGTGTCATCCGAACCATACCTATTTCAGACTAATGAATCATATACATCTTTTAAACAGATACCTTTAGGAACGTTACGGATTTTCAAATGATATATTTTCCTTAAAAACACCGTAGCCCCTACTTTCAAAAACTACGATTTGCATCTTTTAAAAAAACCGATTGTATGGTTCGGGTATGTATGTTAGATTAGATACGTATGCTTGAGTAGTGGTAGAATGTATTGGTAAAATTGACTTGATATGAGAGATAAATGCGATGAAAAGATAAGACGATGTGATATGATGATTTGATGATATGTTGGTATACGGAGGCGAGTCGATTGAGATGATTGATACCTTCGCCGGTCCCCTGATATGAGATTGCTATGGATGTGACCTAGGACATAGGTATATAGATAATTATAATGTATGAATCTTGAATGATATGTCGTACGAGACGTTGGGTCTGTACCCGCATTGTCGTAAAGGTTGATAGGATCCCTATTGGTTTTATGTCGCCGTACGATGATTTTTCCGTACGTGATGAGTTTGACTTGATGATTGATCCATACTCTTGACTAGAAGATGCCGCACGATGGATTATACCATACGTGATGCTGTGAGGCTAGATGCCGATTGATAGATTCACCGACTCAGACATATGTTAGATACGTATACCTATCAGCATTTGCATATGTTTTACCTTATGCTGCATTCATGTTATTCTCATTACATTGCTTATACCTGTGCTAGTACACTTACACCATTATCGATGATGCGTATGTTACACGTACACAGATTTGCCAGCTCATACTCTTCTTCATCGATAATTACCATGTCACTATACAGTAGAATTGCTGCATCATGATATGACTCCTTGCATAATTTACTTGCTATAGTTTCATATGCACCTTTATACGATGTTGCATTGGATTTTGGAGAATTTGGGAACCACAGGATATGTTTTAAAACTGGATTCATTTAAAAGAGCGGTTTTCCCTCGATATGTGCATATTACTGTTCCATGTTGCATGATATACGGATATGCTTATATTTCTATTATATGTCGCATACATCATGCTTTACGATTAAATGCATTGAGATATGTTGTTTTTGTGAGATTTCTGGATTTGAGAACCGTGGTCATTTTAAAAAGAAAGTATGTATTGTTTTAAAAACCCAGTTTTTCTTGATATGACATTTCAGTGCGTCCACCATGCGTTTTCTCGGTTCTGAGACGTGTGACAGTGATACCCGATTCGAGGAGCTGGATGAGGCCGATTGTGGATACATGGTAGACCCGGTATAGTACCCCGGGACAAGAAAAGGATGCTGTGCAGTAGACGGTGAGCTTGGTGTTAGTATGCCCTAGGGGCCATTATTGTATCATACTAGTTTGTATATTAGTTAATGGAAGCTTGGGATATTCACAGTTATATTAACTGTCTCGCTCAACATAGTAGTATGCTACTTTGTTTATATCTATCTTAATATGTGTATATGTTTCTTTTAGCATATCGCGAATACATATTGATAGAGCCCATAGGATCTTGCTTGACTGCCAGCGTTGTGATGGCAGTCACACTAGTGGGGGCTGGGTAGTCTACAAGCACATCTTTTTTCAGGTCTTTAGTCGTAGGATTATTGAGACAGGGCATCGATACTCCAGAGTAGACTAGTGTGTACGCTTCTCATCCCAGAAGGGGAAATGGTCTGTCCCACAGCCATTAGTACGTTGTACTGGAGATAGTATACAGGTGCTCGTTGGGTTACGGGTACACCGGACAGGACTCGTAGGGAACTGTTGGTTGGTATTATACCGGTCGTCAGTTAACAGTTCCCAGGTGACATGAGTACAGCATAGTCCGCAGACTTGATATTGCTGCTTCGTTTCGAGTGTGGTCCCACTGTTCTTAGATTGCTACCCTACCATGGCTAATAGGAGTCGTGCAAACAGGTAGCGGTTGGGTGCAGTCCCGAAGCACTTGGAGGCAGTGGCGGTTAGATAGGATTCGTCTCTCCCGGTATTGGGAGTTGATATCGCTCTGTGTTTGGAGTGCCATTACGCAAAGTCCCTGGCCAGGGCAAACGAGATTTACTGGTAGGATTTTCAGTAGTTTCTCAAGATGTAATAAACTTCACTCCGACACGACTTATATCGCTTTTAGGGGACTGACGCTTGCCGCCCCCTAGGCCCGATATGCGATAGTTTTAGACGAACAGACCGGACTGTACGGAGATTGTCACATCAGGCTAAGTAGGAGTTCGGATGGGTTTCCTGATCGGCCTTCTTATCGACATCTACCCGGGGACCGTTACGAACAGCTAGTACCCCTTGCGGCCTGTAGTTAAACTCACTGCCAGCGTAGTGTCGAGTCTTTAGAATCCCACACAGAGAGTTTCCCTGCTTCAGGCGAAACGATATATAGGTCGTATGGTTTTACGACAGGGTTCGGACACATACGTGTATTTATGCACGTACGATGTTCGGACAGTTTTTACTAGCGGGCTTTAGTTTAAGCCAGATTCTAGTATTGGATTATTGGATTTATACAGTCTCAGTATTTCCGTGTTTTCACGGATGGGAGGGGCATTCTCGTAATTAGTCGAGAAGCTTCTAGAAGAAAGATGAGGTGGAGAGCTTAGATGGAATTTGCATTAAATGGATTAGTGACTCATGGAGTGATTCATCCAAATGAGTTAATGAAGTATTTATTGCTTAATGACTCATGAGATGATTCATCCAAAATGAATTAATGAAGCATGGTTGATATTATTATATGATATTCATTTAGATAATTATCATGCTTCATATATTCACAAATGAGTTACAATTCATATCATTCTCACCTTCACATCTCTCTCCTCAAGCTCTCTCTATTCAAAGAACTAACCCTTAATCCTCTCATGTGTTGAGATCCAAGGGTTAGCAAGACTAATAGATCCCTAATCCTCTTCTATATCCTCTAGGTTACTTTGATTAGCACTCATAGCCACCTCGTTACCTCAAGTGAGAGGTTAAAGCTTGGAGAAGGATCTCTCGGGTGGATCTTCTATCACATGTTAGTTGTATGTATGCCCTAGAGGCCAGTATTGTACAGATGATGTATATTATATTGGATGCTTGGACATATATAGAGATGACTTTCTTGCTCGATATGATAGTATGCTATCTGGTTACTCTTTATCTTAACATCTTGTCTCATTATACTGTCTTATAGTTACATGTTGGTAAAGCCCTTAGGATGTGTACTTGACTACCTGGACTATGATACAGATCATACTAGTGGGGACAAGGTAGTCCATAGGTACATCCTTCAAGGTCCCTAGTCGTAGGTGTATCGAGACGGGGCATCGATATACCAGTGTAGACTAGCGTATACGCTTCTCGACCCATGAGATGGGCGATGGATGATCCCATATCCATTGGTGTTTGACATCAGAGATGGTATACGGGTGCTCAGTGGAGACTGGGTACACTGGACGGACTCGCCGAGAACTCCCAGATGGTATTATACCTCACGTCAGATGGCAGTTCTCAGGTGACACTTGTACAGATTAGTCTGTAGACCCGAGATCGTCATAGAGTCTTGTGTGATTCCCACTGTGCTTTGATCTCCACCTTACCACATCCATGAGGGCGTGCAAAACGGTGGTCTTTGGGTACAGTCCCGAGTCAAATGGAGGCAATGAGCGATAGGAGGGGTTTCGTCTCTCCCGGTATTGGGGGTTGATGTTGCGCTGTGCTCGATTGGCCGTAACAGGGAAGTCCCTGGCCAGGGCTGATCAGAGATTTGCTGGTAAGTGTTACCAGTAGTTTTTTGACCCGTTATGAGCCTCACATCGGCACGACTTATCGGTTATTGGGGTCTGACGTTTACCACCCCTAGACTTGATATGCGACATATCAGACGAACAGACCGGACTGTACGGTAAGTGTTACTGGTTGGATTCACAGGAGTGTGAGCGGACTAGCTCGTCGATCTTCTGATCACTCAATACCCGGATGGCCGTTACGTTTAGCAGACCGCTTGCGGCTTGTGGGTGCTTGATATGATCATCATCTGCTACCGGCGTATTGACGAGTCTTTAGAGTCCTACACAGAGGTTTCCTGGCTCAAGCGAAACGAAATAGGAGCGCATATGAGATATGTGCGGGACCGAGAATAATACGTGTATGTGATACCGTATTTCATTCTCGTGATGGATGTATCAATTGGTTATATTCGATATAACCTAGATATCGAATCAAGGATTGATTCGATAAGCCGATACATTGTATACTAGTCGGTTATGTGCGACATGACCGGATCATTGAATCAAGTGTTGATTTAATGATTTAATGTATAATTGTATATTTGATATATTAATTTGCATTAACTAGTATTGGTTCATTTTAAAAGGATTTTCTCACTTGAAGTGCACATTGTATATATGATATGCTTTTGTGTGCACTTGATTGTATCATGTTTGATGATACATACTTACTTGGGTTTGTGCAAAGAATTAAACCATGGTTATGATAATGGTTAGGGTTTTGTGTTATTCATCTATTTATTTATCCATTCTTTATTTATTTAAATAGATAAAAGAAAAGAAAATGGTTTCTTTTTATCATGAAGCTTGTTGAAGCTTCATGAAGCTTTGACTAAAGAGACCATTTGTCTTCATGCTTAACCCTAACCATTCCCATTTACCATGGTCTATTCTCTACACTTAACCTTAGTTAGCTTATGATAAGTATTGATTTATTTTCATTTTAATTCAACACTTATCATATTCTTTCTTCTTCTTGATCTTCTTTTTCAAGAAAGAAAGCTTGATGCCATCAATGGCAACTTGAGTTCTAAAGTGAGAAATCCAATTCTAAAGTGAACCCACCTCCTATTTCTTCACCCTCTACCTCTTGCCAAGTTGTTTTGGGTGTTTTCTTCACAAGTTTCACAAATTTGTGAAGTCGGAGCTTGAACTTGTGATGCCTCGACGTAGATCATCTTCGGCACGAAGCCGACGACCTAGTCCGCCCATTTCTCCGATCAAGCCGACGATAGAGTCTGGGATTCGAGATGGACAGCGAGAGGACGCCTACGTGGAGCCAAGGAAGTGGATATCCGGATCTACAAAGGTTGTAGCTTCTTATCTTTAGTTAAGTTGTTAACTAGATTCGTATTTCGCCTAAATTTCTAGTCAACAATCTAGTCTAGGGTTTCTCGGCACCGTAAAATTTGAAATTGGCATGGTTGATGCCTTGTGAGACCTCTTGAGAGTGTCTAGGAACCCTACAGTGGTATCAGAGCCTAGCTAGAGCCTTAGGCGAAGTCTAGACGATATTTGAAACCCGATCGAACCGAAACCCTAAAACCCAAAATGCTCTCTGGAAATTTTCTGAAAATTTGGATTTTTGTCAATTAAAAATATGCAGAAAAATAAGCAGGGTGTTATTTGAATTACTGTGAAATACGAGGACCTGAATCGATTTTTCCACCGCGGAACCGCGGCACAAGCTAGGCATGTGCGGCGGTTCCGCGGCCGTTCTGTCCCCTTGTCTGGTGATTTCTGCACAGTAACTCATATAATTTAATGCTATATTTTCTGGGTATTTTTACTGTGACTCTACAGATGAGTATTCTGGGGTTGTATTGGGAATCAATGATTCGATCGGATTTTCAAATTTTGTCTGTGTGGTTTTCCGGATAATTTTCGAATATGTTAAAAAGTTCGACCGGATGTAAATACCCAATCTTTCCCCTGCCCGGAAATTTCGAATTGTTGGATTTTTCCGTAGTTTAAAGACGTTCTAAGTAGTGCAAGTAACGCGATGGTCCCTCTAGAAGACAACAAACCTTAACTCGATTATGTGACCGTCTTGAACTGCCCTTTGAACTTTCGGGTTTGGGGCAGTACGGCGTGCCACAAGTGAGGCGTTGGCTTGACCCTTCTACGGCTGGACCGTTGGTACTGAGGCATGAAGTGAATGTCTTTGAACTTATTTCATGTGTTGAACGGTTTCGGGAAAACTTGGGTGTTCGAATGTTCGATCGGAAAGTTTAATATTTTCTATTTATCCGGAATAGGATACAATAATTGGAATTCACAAACAGTTATGAGATAACTGAATGAATGTTATAAATCTAGCGGTTTAGTTTCACTTGATATTGAAAAGAGTTTTCGATAATGAGACTAAAATGCGGGGTTTATAATTGTTAGGCATGTGATGTCTAAGTATTTCATTTGATTAGGCATGTGATGTCTAAAGAGGTTGCGGATTCCAACTGTTGTAGTTTTACACTTTCTTTTCTGTGACCGTAAGTGTAATATGTGATATCGCCGGTTTCGTTGCTATATGTCAACGACAATTGGGATGCGCATATTTACTTACGTTGATGACATGTGATGTTATGTGTTGCTGGATATGTTATATTGGATCGTCGTGTTTGAATAGCCGGGGTTTTTTATGTGAGATGAGTGTTTTTCATTTTCATTCATGTAAAAACTTGTATGTAATATTCTTTTATTGGGGCACTTCCAGGTTGCGGAAGTTGTCACCTTTTGTATATTATTTACTTTTCTGCACTAGGATAGACCCAAGGAGGGGTGCACAAGTAACCGGGTTCTAGGGTCCAGTGGGAGACCATCTCGAGGAGTCGAGTCCGGGTCTCCTAACCCTAGAATTGGTAGGGTTGCTTGCCGCTCTCGTAGGGGTCTAGGGGTATGGGATTGGCTATTCATCACGACCGTGGAATCCGTGTTTTATACTGGCTCGTATTGAAAACACGGACGTCCTAGTATATCCAATATTTCATATGATATTTTCTGCTGCGATATCTGTGATGTGATCATGTGATGTTCTGTGATAGATACAGTATATAGTATATATGATATATTATATAGACATTACTTATGTTTTGCACCCGCACTAGCCCTGCCCTGCTCTGTCGTTAGTTACCTAACCTAACGGTGCACGAGGGGACATCCAGGCGAATGCGGATGGCATAAGTGTACGTCGTATTTATCTGTGATGTTTAGGTGACTTAAATGATGGGACTTCATTAATGTGATTAATGAAAGAAAAGAAACCTAAGATGTTGTAGAATCAAATTTTAAATAAAACAGGTAGCTACAGTTCTTGCTTTGCACAGCGGTATATGTGATATATCCTGCACCTTATTCGATGGGGAAAGGACCGAGATCCCTTCACCGGGAGTGACTCCTTTAGCAATAACTGGCAGATGCTACACACTCGGTTTGATTTTTGATTGCTTCTATAGTTTTTGCTTTGCACAGTGATATATATGATATATCCCGCACCTCATTCGACGAGGAAATGGCCGACGATCCCTTCACCGGGAGTGACCCCTTTAGCAAAACTAGAAAAGCCTCAAAATCACTCCATTTCAAAACTTCATTTGATTCTACAACGATATCAAGTTCATTACGCAATAGGTTTTCAGAAAAACCTGTCGTAGCCCTCCGTCATTTCAGATAAGTACTAGTTAGTATTCGTGCTACGTTTGTTGACTTTGTTAAGGCGTAATGTGCGGTAGCTGACCAGTATTTATCTGCTTATGCATATGATGCAGATTGGATTAGGGTAGTCGTGCGACTTTGTTGACTATGTTAAGGGTCGTGCGGGTGGGTTTAATTCAATCAGAAAATGACGGGTTGAACTTGACTAGCACTTATGATTTGTTGACTATGTTAAGGTCATATAGCTGCTAGGGGCAAAATATTATCGGGAATTTCAAGTGTTGAAATTTGCAATGAGATTGCATACCTTCTATGAGATAGTTGGATCCCGATACCCACTGCGAGTAAGAGTTACTCCTGGGAGAGTTTTGCACACTACAATTAGCCGATCAAGTAGGTGTCTAGAAAGGTGTCAACGGGGTTACGCCTCTGGGAAAACGAGGTTTACATTAATTAGGTTCGTGCGAAAGCACGGGGGACCTCCCTCAAAGTACCGACACTGGCCTGGCTGAAAGATTGGCGAACTTGTAGTGTGTAATTAATCCCGGCTAGTCTTTCCTTTTAGGGTTTGAAGGAAGATTTGATAAAAACCAGTGGGAGCCATCCTGATTAGATAAGATAATAACCAATCTGATCTTGTACGAGCATACGCTAAAGTGTTTTTTTCTCTCTCTCTCCAGGTAGCGAACATTTCATGCCTTAATCAAGATAATAATATGGATGTATTGACCGAACCCGCATGTTATATTGTGCTGGGGAACGTTGGTTCCGTTCTTTCTTATAAGAGTTATAGGAATGAACAGGATATAGGGGAATACCAGGATTCCCATGCCACCCGATTGAAGAAAGTACATGATGATGCATTTTCTTCGGGTGTGTTCGTTACAGAGAACTGTTTCTCCATTTGCCCTACGTCCTGGGTATTGGGTACCAGGTCAGGATCCCATATATGTAATCAGTTACATGGGCTTAGGAAAGGTAGAGAACTTGGAGAAGGTGATAAAGACATTAGAGTTGGAAATGGTGCAATTGTTGCAGCTAAGACTGTCGGGGAATATCACCTTGTATTACCAACTGGTAATACATTGGTTCTGAACGAATGCTATTACATGCCGAACCTGATATTCAACATTATATCGGTTTCTTTGCTAAGTAAAGAGGGATATAATTTTATATTACAGGACAATGTTATGAACATTTTCCGTAACCAAAAGTTGGTTGGATCAGGCATGTTGTGCAATGGCATTTATGTTCTAAACCAATCAACAGTTCTGAGCATAACAAACACACACAAGAGGAAGAGTTCAGAACTGAACGAATCCTTCTTGTGGCATTGTAGACTGGGTCACATCAATGCGACACGACTGGCTAAGTTGCATAAGGATGGATATTTGAAACCATTCGAATTTTCATCTTATGACACTTGCCAGTCATGTCTCAAAGGCAAGATGACCAAAACTCCGTTTACAGGACACGGAGAAAGAGTTACCGAACTCTTGGGACTGATACATAGTGATGTATGCGGTCCCATGTCTACACATGCCAGGGATGGTTCTTCGTACTTCATTACATTCACTGACGATCTCTCTAGATTCGGATATGTATTCCTGATGAAACATAAATCAGAAGCTTTTGAGAAATTTAAAGAATATAAACAAGAAGTTGAGAACCAAACCGGAAAAAGTATTAAAATCCTACGATCTGATCGAGGAGGTGAATACTTGAGCAATGAATTCCTGGACTTCCTAAAAGAGAATGGGATTCTCTCTCAGCTGACTCCACCATATACACCACAGCACAACGGTGTATCAGAACGGAGGAACCGCACCCTATTAGATATGGTGCGCTCTATAATGAGCACAGCTGAGTTACCTATTTCCTTCTGGGGATATGCGCTGGAAACAACAGCATACCTATTGAATCAAGTTCCATCTAAATCTGTACCTACCACGCCATATGAGATATGGAGTGGGAAGAGACCATATTTTAAACGAGTTAAGATATGGGGTTGTCCGGCCTATGTCAAAAGGCAAAATCCAGACAAACTCGAGGCACGGTCAGCTCTTTGCAAGTTTGTGGGATATCCTAAAATTCACAAGGATATTTTTTCTACCATACTGAAGAACAAAAGGTGTTTGTTTCTCAATATGCCACCTTTTTAGAAAAGGAATTCCTTGGAAAAGAAATTAGTGGCAAAATGGTAGAGCTGGAAGAAGTTCCAGATACACAAACCGTAACTGAAAATTTAGTGGAACCAGAAGATTCAGTAGCTCCCAATGAACCTCAGCCTCTCCGCCGATCTAGTAGGGTTCCTCGCCAACCTGAGAGATACTACGGTTTTCTCATGGATGGTGGGAGCGAGGATTGCATCATGGAGGATGATGACCCTACTAGCTTCGAGCAGGCCATCACGAGTAAGGACTCAGTGAAATGGCTGGATGCTATGCGGTCCGAGATGGAATCCATGTACACCAACAAAGTATGGACTTTGGAAGTTGCTCCTGAAGGGGTAAAACCCATCGGGAGCAAGTGGATCTTCAAGAAGAAACTTGGTGTAGATGGGAAAGTGGAGACTTTCAAAGCTAGACTTGTAGCAAAGGGTTTTCGTCAAAGACCAGGTGTGGACTATGACGAAACCTTTTCTCCACTGGCTATGCTTAAATCCATCCGGATCATGCTTTCCATCGCTGCATATCATGACTACGAAATCTGGCAAGTGGATGTTAAGACCGCCTTTCTAAATGGTGATTTAGAAGAGTGCGTGTACATGACTCAGCCAGAGGGCTTCGTAGACAGTGGGAGCAGCGGCAAGGTATGCGAGCTCCTTAAATCCATTTATGGATTAAAGCAAGCATCGCGGAGTTGGAACATCTGCTTTGATGTCATTATCAAAGAGTTTGATTTCGTCAAAAACCCAGATGATCTTTGTATTTACAAGAAGGTGGCAGGGAGTAAGGTTGTCTTCCTCGTATTGTACGTGGACGACATACTCTTGATAGGAAATGATATTCCTATGCTGCAATCGGTTAAGCTCTTCTTATCACAAAGATTCTCAATGAAAGATCTTGGTGATGCCTCCTGCATATTGGGAATTAGGATCTATAGAGATAGATCCAAACGGATATTGGGATTGTCCCAATCCAGGTACATTGACACCATACTAAAGAGGTTTAGTATGGAAGAATCCAAGCGTGGGAACTTGCCCACGATCTCTGGAATCACTCTCTCCAAAGAGATGTCTCCCAAGACTGATTTGGAGAGAGATCGCATGCAAGGGATACCCTATGCTTCAGCTGTAGGCTCTATCATGTATGCGATGCTATGTACCAGACCCGATGTTGCATACTCACTAAGTATAGTGAGCAGGTATCAAGCTGATCCTGGAGAGAGTCACAGGACAGCTGTGAAGAGCATTCTCAAGTACTTACGAAGGACTAAAGAGATGCTCTTGGTGTATGGTAATGGAGAACTCCAAGTGGAGTCCTTTACCGATTCGAGCTTCCAGAGTGATAAGGACGACTCTAAGTCGCAGTCGGGATTTGTCTTTACCCTTTACGGAGGGGCGGTTAGCTGGAAGAGTTCCAAGCAGGAAACCGTGGCAGACTCGACGATGGAGGCTGAATACATCGCTGCCAACGATGCTGCCAAAGAGGCTGTCTGGATCAAGAAGTTCATTACTCAACTTGGAGTGGTTCCATCCATTGAGCATCCAATACCTTTGTATTGCGATAACAATGGAGCGGTGGCTTTGGCCAAGGAACCCAGGTCCCATCAGCGATCCAGGCATATTCTGAGGCGGTATCACCTGATCCGGGAGATAGTTGATCGCCGGGAGATCGAGGTCAGGAGAGTTGACACGAAGAACAACACGGCGGATCCACTCACGAAGGCCATTCCCCAGATACAGTTTGAGAGACTCTTCGGGATGCTCGGTATGCGATACTACAGCAGCTGGCCCTAGTGCAAGTGGGAGATTGTTAGTTGTATGTATGCCCTAGAGGCCAGTATTGTACAGATGATGTATATTATATTGGATGCTTGGACATACATAGAGATGACTTTCTTGCTCGATATGATAGTATGCTATCTGGTTACTCTTTATCTTAACATGTACACTTGTCTCATTATACTGTCTTATAGTTACATGTTGGTAAAGCCCTCAGGATGTGTACTTGACTACCTGGACTATGATACGGATCATACTAGTGGAGACAAGGTAGTCCATAGGTACATCCTTCAAGGTCCCTAGTCGTAGGTGTATCGAGACGGGGCATCGATATACCAGTGTAGACTAGCGTATACGCTTCTCGACCCATGAGATGGGCGATGGATGATCCCATATCCATTGGTGTTTGACATCAGAGATGGTATACGGGTGCTCAGTGGAGACTGGGTACACTGGACGGACTCGCCGAGAACTCCTAGATGGTATTATACCTCACGTCAGATGGCAGTTCTCAGGTGACACTTGTACAGGTTAGTCTGTAGACCTGAGATCGTCATAGAGTCTTGTGTGATTCCCACTGTGCTTTGATCTCCACCTTACCACGTCCATGAGGGCGTGCAAAACGGTGGTCTTTGGGTACCGTCCCGAGTCATATGGAGGCAATGAGCGATAGGAGGGGTTTCGACTCTCCCGGTATTGGGGGTTGATGTTGCGCTGTGCTCGATTGGCCGTAACAGGGAAGTCCCTGGCCAGGGCTGATCAGAGATTTGCTGGTAAGTGTTACCAGTAGTTTCTCGACCCGTTATGAGCCTCACATCGGCACGACTTATCGGTTATTGGGGTCTGACGTTTACCACCCCTAGACTTGATATGCGACATATCAGACGAACAGACCGGACTGTACGGTAAGTGTTACTGGTTGGATTCACAGGAGTGTGAGCGGACTAGCTCGTCGATCTTCTGATCGCTCAATACCCGGATGGACGTTACGTTTAGCAGACCGCTTGCGGCTTGTGGGTGCTTGATATGATCATCATCTGCTACCGGCGTATTGACGAGTCTTTAGAGTCCTACACAGAGGTTTCCTGGCTCAAGCGAAACGAAATAGGAGCGCATATGAGATATGTGCGGGACCGAGAATAATACGTGTATGTGATACCGTATTTCATTCTCGCGATGGATGTATCAATTGGTTATATTCGATATAACCTAGATATCGAATCAAGGATTGATTCGGTAAGCCGATACATTGTATACTAGTCGGTTATGTGCGACATGACCGGATCATTGAATCAAGTGTTGATTTAATGATTTAATGTATAATTGTATATTTGATATATTAATTTGCATTAACTAGTATTGGTTCATTTTAAAAGGATTTTCTCACTTGAAGTGCACATTGTATATATGATATGCTTTTGTGTGCACTTGATTGTATCATGTTTGATGATACATACTTACTTGGGTTTGTGCAAAGAATTAAACCATGGTTATGATAATGGTTAGGGTTTTGTGTTATTCATCTATTTATTTATCCATTCTTTATTTATTTAAATAGATAAAAGAAAAGAAAATGGTTTCTTTTTATCATGAAGCTTGTTGAAGCTTTGACTAAAGAGACCATTTGTCTTCATGCTTAACCCTAACCATTCCCATTTACCATGGTCTATTCTCTACACTTAACCTTAGTTAGCTTATGATAAGTATTGATTTATTTTCATTTTAATTCAACACTTATCATATTCTTTCTTCTTCTTGATCTTCTTCTTCAAGAAAGAAAGCTTGATGCCATCAATGGCAACTTGAGTTCTAAAGTGAGAAATCCAATTCTAAAGTGAACCCACCTCCTATTTCTTCACCCTCTACCTCTTGCCAAGTTGTTTTGGGTGTTTTCTTCACAAGTTTCACAAATTTGTGAAGTCGGAGCTTGAACTTGTGATGCCTCGACGTAGATCATCTTCGGCACGAAGCCGACGACCTAGTCCGCCCATTTCTCCGATCAAGCCGACGATTGAGTCCGGGATTCGAGATGGACAGCGAGAGGACGCCTACGTGGAGCCAAGGAAGTGGATATCCGGATCTACAAAGGTTGTAGCTTCTTATCTTTAGTTAAGTTGTTAACTAGATTCGTATTTCGCCTAAATTTCTAGTCAACAATCTAGTCTAGGGTTTCTCGGCACCGTAAAATTTGAAATTGGCATGGTTGATGCCTTGTGAGACCTCTTGAGAGTGCCTAGGAACCCTACATCACATCAAGGAGGCCGACGAGGAGGTGAACTACAAGAACAAGAAGGACTTGAATCTTTAGGTATAATTATCTATCATAGTAGCTAATCACTTCTATATAGTTGTTAGTTAGGGTTTAGCAAAGATCCGTAAAGTTAGTCGATGGTAACTCAAACAAAATGATTGTTTTACCTATTCTGCCTCTCCGCATCATGTGGGGTGTCTAACGTTGACTTACAGTGGTATCAGAGCCTAGCTAGACCATAACTAACATGTTAGCAAAGTCGTTAGAAATTCGATCGCAAAACGAACCCGGAAAAACATCATTTTCACCATGTTTCTGCCGATTTTAAAACGGGGTCTAAAAATTTTTCAGGGACCCTTAAAAATACAAGCAGGGTTTTTTAAGAATTGTGAAGAAATTTGGGACCGTGAATCAGCCATACCACCGCGGAACCGCCGCCGATCCATGCGATCCTCCGCGGATCCGCCGCCGAGTTGACTCCGAGTCAACCCAAATTTGCTCAGTTATTCTTCTGTGTTGATATTGTGTTTTCTGGGATGTTTTGTTTCTGCTCAGGTTTTATGTGTACAGAGAATTATTTGGAGTAGATTCATTTGTGTTGCTTGATCGAAATTCTAAGATGTTTGGCTAACTTGATTATATATGTGTTGTGTTTAATGTGTTCGTAAACCTTCCCTAACTGCTAGTATGTCGGTTAGCAGGGGGTTGCACATTTCTGTAATGGTTTTTTCTGGTTTGTGAATGTGGACTTGTTGGATTGTCGTGAATGGATAGCCGGGGATGTGAGACGAGTGTTTCTTTCATTCAAATGTAAATTGTAATTTGTTGTAATATTCTTTTGCGGGGCACATCCGGGTTGAGGTTGTAGCCACCGTTGTATTATTTCATTTACTGTTTTCTGCTCTTAGGATAGACCCAAGGTGGGGTGCACAAACTATGTAACGTTTTGAAAATCGTTTTGGTGAAATTTCGGAAAATCGGTAAAATAAGGGGGTTTTCTGTAAAAAAGTCAAAATACAAATATCTTATTATAAAAATTAAATATACATATTCTAGCTATGTAATTGCTATTATTTGGTGTTTATTGAGCCGCTGGTGAAATTTCAAATTTTCTGAAAAAAAATATTATTTTATTATTATTTTAAGCCGTCACTAATACATTTAATTAGGGAAAATTACAAATTGGAATGAGTTGAAAAAATTTTGTGCATCATAAAACATTAAATAAAATTTTATCATGTGGTTTTTGGAACGAAATCATTTGCCAAAACGGTTTAGAAATTATTGAAGAAAAAAGGCTTTTTTTTTAGCGTAAATGGATGTTTGGGGTATCGTATTTATCATTTTTCATCACCCCACACCCGTACCCACACCCACACACCCCCACTTACTCCTCCCCTTAGCCAAATTCAGCAGCCCTCACTTTTTCCCCACTTGGTTTGCAAAGGAAAGAAAAGGAAAAGAAAAGAAAAGAAAAGAGTAGAAAATGATATATTTTAAGTTGACTTTGACTTGAAACAACTTTCCCCACCTCACTCTCTCTCCTCACTCACCCACCCCCTCTCAAATCTGGCCGAAACTGATCCATAGAGCAGCAGCCCCCCTCCCCTAAGTTCTCACTCCATTTTTGCTTCAAAAATCCATAAAAAGCTTCAAAATCCATACAATTTCAAAGCTTTTTTTCCAAATCCAACAGTTACCCATTATTCCTTAGCATTTCAAACATGGATCCTTGTGAAAAGAGAGCATTTTGGAGTGCCATGGATGTTTGTGGATCTTCTTATGCTTTTGGGTATATTTCTAAACATTTTGTTGCTTAGATTGTTACTAATTTCTTAAGCTAATTTATTTAAGTGTTATTTGGATATGTGAGTTTAATTGCAAGTTTTGGAATTCAAGTTGTGAAATTGAATGCAAGTTAGGGTTTATAAAATTGGTGTATGGTTGTGTGTTATAATTAGGCTTTGTTGTCATGTTAATACAAGTTTAGTAGCTAGTGCTAATCGCTAGCTTAAAAATTATGTTAAATTGCTAATTTGCTTACTAGGTTTTTTGAAAATTGTTAAATTCTTGAGATTAAAAATGTGATTAGGTTTTTCTTGGCTTCATTAACTTTATTAAGTGTGGTTTAATGCTTTGGATCATGCAAATCTAAGCTAGATTGTAGTTTGTGCATTTTTGCTTTGAAATTGTTAAAAAGGGTATTTTTGTAAACTAGAATATTAGGATTTTTGAAATTTAATGAGATTAAATTCCGGAAATTGTTTATACGACTTATTTAAGATATTTAATAAATATATTGGCCGCTACATTCATTTAAACATCATGTTTTGTACAAAAACGGCCAATTGTGCTTGCTAGATTTTCGGAAAAATGACTTTTTAAGTGAAATTGGGGTTTTTGTGAGTTTTAACCTAGTTTATATTAAAATTAGTGTTCGTGAATGTGCAAATGAGTGTATTTAGGTTTTCTCGATGGTTTGGCGTTTGTACGCCGACGTCGAGGGTTTTTGGGTTGATTTGTGAAAGCAACCATAGGTTTTGACCTATGTGGGATTCGTGCGTCGTTTTGGTCATGAGTCGGATTTTAATGAGATATGGTGCGTTATGATATGTAGGTACCCCCATGTGGACTTCGAGACGACAAACAAGCGCGCGGCAACGTAGGCACCGGCTAGCGAGGACCAGGTGAGTAGATTTATATCTACGGGGAGAAGTCGGGTGGATGGCGTATAGCACCCCCGCAGTCCGTGGTGGTGTATACGGATGCGTATACACACCAATAATTATTATATGTCATTTGGGATTATTAACGATACTTAGGATGGATATTGGTGTGTTAGATTATTTTAGCGTTGCGAACCCTAGGGTAGTGTTGCACACACATACACACATACATACTTGTATACATTCCTATTGATATGTGCTCATGGGATTCTATATAGTTATGTGTTCACATAGGTATGGGACTGTGTGTTCACATACGGATTTGAGGATAGTACTTGGGATTTATGATGAGTCGATGAGATTTGATTTGAGGCCGTGAGATCGGTGATATAGCGGGGTTCGTATTTGAGATACGACATGACGTTGTAGCGGGTCCTTGACGTAGTTTTTACACACGTGCATGCATACTTAGGCGGTATCAGTATTGTACTAGATGTAGATCAGTACCCCGATCATGATAATTGATAAAGAGGATACCAGGTGAATAGTATGATGAATGTGATATTGACCCGTACCTAGATTTGGGATGCCGTACGACGGATTTACGTACGAGCTATATTGATGATTGATCCGCACTCTTGACTTGGGATGTCTGGTTATGGATATGATATTATTGAGGCGGGATCACCGACTATACATATACAGGTATGTATATGTATCGACTCAGATGATAGGCGGTTTCCTTACCTGTAGTTCAGCTTGTTAGTTCAGCCGTATAGTTTAGCGTAGTTGTTAGATTAGATTAGACCCTACCTATTTCAAAACTAACGAATCGTGGGTATTTTAAAAGACAGCCCAAGGGATATTACGGATATTTCAAAAGACGTATCTTTTCATAAAAACACCGTAGCCCCTATTTTCAAAACCCCATGATTCGTGTTATTTCAAAAGGCATCAATTTATAGGGCTTATATTAGATTAATGCAGATTAGTTATCGTTGTGTCTAGTTTCAGCTCCCGCACATTATTGCTGTTCGCTCTGCCTCGCATATTTATTTTGCTGCATATTCCATTATTGATATCATGCTGTTAGGACACTAGCACCATTACCGATGATGCGTATGTACCACGTACACCTATTTGCAGGCTCACACACATCTTCATCGGTAATTGCCATGTCACGTACACTTTAGAGAATATAATTGCTTGACTTAGATTGTTAGCTAGTAGTTTTGACATGATATTAGTGTACTTCCCTTATATGTCATATTAGACATTGTAGTTATTACCTACCACTTCATGCATACTGTTATTCAGTTGTTCATGCCTAGTTCATTATCATTGACATATGCACTTGTGATGATTTCTTGAGATTTATGATATTTCTGGATTTCGGGGAAAGCCGCAAAATTTACAACTTATGATCTTTTAAAATATAAAATGTTGCGGTTTTCTAGTGATGTAAAGTGTCGTCCACCATGAGTTTGCTGTGGTTTTGAAGATCCGTGTCGAGGAGTGGAGGAACCGTCACGGGTACATGGTGGGCCCGGTATGGTACCCCGGGGCAAGAGGAATGTGGTGTTGACGTTGAGCCTGGCTAGGGAGCACTACCTACCGGTGATATTACCCGACGCGTCGGATATCCGGAGGATACCGTCGTGGTCTTGAGATGGATGGTAGGGGCCGGTCTGGACTGACGGCGCCCTAGATATTGAGATTGAGACATTGATATTTCGAGACAGTGAGATTTATGTTTTGTGTCGATACTAGACACTGTTGATGCTGATTTCATTTATGATACCTCAGTTTAAAAATACGAAGGAAATCTCACTAATTTATGAAAACAGTTTCTTCATTTACATGTATTCTGTTTCATGCTTTCATACCTCATTCATATGATATATTGCTACCTGAGGCACTGACACGGGCACATGAAATTATACTCGGGTTAGATATTACCCTATCCATTGTTATAGGCTGCCTGTTATACTTATATTTGAGGATATATTGTGATCATTGACCTAGGTTGCGTTATTTATGCGATTTCTGTGCGTAGATGTTTTTCTATTCACGAGTTGGCAACTCACCCCCGTTGTGCCCCAGTTTCTTGCAGGTTTGCCGTATAGGTTTCATTACGGCTTGCGGGCTCAGTTTCATTCGGGTGGCTTGCTAGTAGGTGGGTTTTTCTTGTATCGTACCCATCATATTACCTTGTATGATATTATTCAGTTGTATCTAGTAAATTCCATCAACCAAACATGTATTTATTGAGATAGAGACCAGTGTTGTTTATTCTTTCGACCTTAGAGTCGCTCGTTATATTTCTGGTGGTTTTGAGTTTCCTTTTGAGTTTTGATCCTCGCCGTTGGCGTTGTATATTATATTACTTGTGTGGTTGTGACCGTCGATTGACGAAGAGCTAGCTCCCGCTTGGGGATGCCTTTTTCTTGATTTCGTATACTATTCATGTTGTATCCCGTTTGGGGGCCAGTTTTTACAAAGGAGACTCTGCCGAAATTTTCAGTAAAATTTTGATGTTTTTAAAAAACCGCATAATTCGGCTTATGCTATTGAAACTACTTGTTTTAAATTGGTTTTCCTTCACTCTACTTCTTTTCTTGGTTTGGATTTCTGGGTTTTCGGTTTACTTAGATTACGTACGCCTCGAGACGTTTCGTAGTTTAAGTGCCGGTCATGTTCCGTACTTTCGGGACGTGACAAACTACCAGGTACTTTGAAGTGTTTAGTGGCCTACTCACATTGTTGAGGGAGACCGCTTCACTTCGGATACTAGGCGGGTAGTTTGCCGTACCCGTAGGGGTCTACGGTGGGGTTTTGGCTATTCATCGCGACCGTGTAATCAGTCTTTCTTTGCAGGCTTAAAAGGAATGCGGATTTGTAGAAAATCCAATATGTTCATCTGTGATCTGGAATGCCTATTATTGGGTCTGGCGAATGTACAATATCTATATATGATATCTAGTAAGCGTCACTTATGTTTTGCACCCGCGCTAGCCCAGCCCCCACTCTGTCGTTAGTTAAGTAACCTAACGGGTGAATGACGGGGCCCAGTGGCGAATGCAGATGGCATAAGAGGACAATATATTTTCGTTGTTTTCTGCAATGATAGGTTAATTGATGGGACGCATTATATTAATGCAAAGAAAATAAACCAAAGTTGAATCGTTGGAACAGTTTAAAAGAAAGCACTCGGTTATTTTTAAAACAGCAGATTTTTAATTGCGGAGCTTAAACCACTCCTTTTAAAAGCTATCAGGTTCCTTCGATCATATCAAGTTCATTACGTTCACGGTTTTGCCAAAACCATTCATAGCCCTCTGTCATTTCATTTGGGTATTCAGTAGTATTCAAACTATGTATTTTGACCAACGCCAAGACATAGTGTTTGGTAGTTGCCGGGTATTCATTTGTTGCATAGATAGATGAGTTGGTTTGGGACAGTCGTACTATCATTTGGCCAACGTCAGGGGTATGTATGGATGGGTTCAAATTAACAAGATAATGATGGGTAGAACTTGACATGTGACTTATAACATTTTGACCAACGCCAAGGTCATAAGAGCATAGGGCAGAAATATATATCGGGAATTTCTAAAGAAACTGAAATTTGCTAAGAATTGCATATAATTTGGAGTGTGATAATTTTGGTAGGATTCCTTCAGCTTTATCACACGATGATATTTGGATCCCGATCCTACTGTGAGTATCCGCTACTCATCAGGGGATTCGTCACTTAACGATCAATGCTATTATCCAAGTAGGTGTCGAGAAAGGTGTCAGCCACTAGTAAAATAGGGGGTTGCCCCTACGGATATTGGAATCCGTAGGGGCAGATTTAACTTGGCCCTACGGGTTAATCCGTAGGGCTAAAAGGTTGCCCCTACGGGCACAGACGTCCAAGAATAAAAATATTAATTCTTAATTTGGTGTTTGCCCCTACGGAGCCGCAAACAAAAGACCTACGGGTATGTCCGTAGGGGCAAGTAAATATCGTTTTAACATAAGCCCAAATCGATCGCCTACGCTCACTTTCTCTCTCTCTCTCAATCGCGCACGAGAAAAAAGCCCAAATCGTCGCCACCGTCGTCGCCGTCGTTGCTACCGTCGCCACCGTCGTCGCCGTCGTTGCTACTGTCGCCACCGTCGTCGCCACCGTCGGTTTCGTCGCCAAATCGCCACCGTCGTCGCTCCAGCCCACCAGCAGCCGTTCAGGTATAAATCTCGAGGTAAATTAAAGCATGTTTGGATTATTTTGGGCTTAGGGTTCATGGCTGGGTCTGGGTTGCGCGCGCGAGTTGGGGTTGGGCAGGGGTCGCGGTGGCAGTGGCGGTCGGGGTCGGGGTCGGGGTAGGGTTAGGGTTGGGGTTCGGCTGCTGCTGGGGTGGGGCTGGGGTTAGGGTTACGGTGGGGCTGGGGTTAGGGTTACGGTGGGGCTGGGGTTCATCCATGAAATAAATTTTGTTCCAACCTGAATTTCCCTCAGATGAAGTATTCGATTCAAAAGAGTGTAATGATGGAATCTTCTGAGGAAATCCTTGATTAGGCACAAATCCAGATTACCAGATATTATATTATTCAGTTACTAAATGAACTGCTGCAAGTGTCAAACATATCAAATGTGTTCATCATGAAAATGAGGGGTCCCTGCTCGTCATTATAATTTTTCTACTCATATGCACATCACGAAAATAGAAACTAGGAATAAATCCTAATTCAGTATAATCCACAAAACATAAAAGAAGTCTCGATCAATGGGCAACCAGAAAAAACCGTATGTGGTTAACTAAACCGTATGTGGTTAACTATGCATCTGGTTCACCTACAATTGCTAAACAGTAATTTTTGAGGTACCATTGTAAATTTCAAGCCAACTCTACCAATAAGGCAACCTGGGAGGACTTAGAAGAGTCTAGATGCTATTTATCCTTCTTTTTTAATGGATGCGATAGAACCGGCGGCCTCTCACTTAGAAGAGTCTAGATGCTATTTATCCTTATACACATCGCTTGACGCATGAAGCCTGAAGCTCTTTCTTTTGGGGGATAAAACTAGTTATATTCCTGCATTGCCTAGAAATAGCAGTGAGTTGGTTAAAACCTTTCAAACAAACCCCCCCCCCCCCAAAAAAAAAGAAAGAAAGAAAGGGCAAGGAAAAAAAAGAATAGCAACAAGCAATACAAGCTAGCAACCGTAAATAACTGCTGAGATTATGTCTACCTTGGCAATTTGAATAATGATGGTCTTGTCTGGATTGTTAAGATCCACTTTATGGGGCTGAGGAACACATTTTGCAACTGTATTTATGATTTTCATTCTGTCAAGTGTTGAAATAAAAATAAACACTTGACAATCAATCCAAGATGCTCAATAACTTGCTTCAAAACCATAATCTAATCTTGATGATGCTCAATATTAGCGATTTCCATGATCACGACACGTGGCAGATGACGTGTCTCATAACGCTTTATGATATCAGTATCCTATATTTGTAGTTTTAATTGTTGATTGTTATAGATGTATACCATTGCAATAATAGTTTTTGGTTGATGAATGCTATTGCAATGTAGGATGATCAGTTCTATCAATCTTGATCTCAATGGTTTAAAATCATGTTACACATACAACACGAATGCACAACAAACGCATAATTAGAGAGCGACTCGAGATATTCAGGTTAAAACCAATATATAATACTCGATGATAATATGAAACCTTCATATTCCTATCGATACCCATATATGAAACTAAAAGCGCCACTTAGTCCCCGTCTATCGGTTAACATACGTGCGATGCTCGTCGTGACCTAGAACTATACGAAGGTTGTTAAATATCGGACAATATAGCTCGATACTAACAACCGTCGTATAGTCTACGCGACGAGAAAATTCAATCGTATGGTAACCCATAGATTTGTCCCGTGTGGACAAGTTAAGAATGTATAAAGCAAACGCCTTCATTCACTTATGTTTTCATCCATTTCGAGATATTTCGTCGGTACCTTTCCGCTGGTTCTCCGTGTACAAAGATAGATTAGATGTTCATTTCAACGTTGTTTCACAGCTTTGAAATGATTATCTATTCTATTACAGTGTACTCGGAGAACAGCGGTGAGGTGCTGCCGAAATTTACTCGAAACGGTTGAAAGCACAAGTGATGGGCGTTCGCTCTATACATTCTTAATGGGATAGAAGCCTACCCCCGACAGCCGGAACACATACATACAAACGCATAATTAGAGAGCGATTCGAGATGTTCGGGTTAAAACCAATATATGATAATATGAAACCTTCATATTCCCATCGATACCCATATATGAAACTAAAAGCGCCACTCAGGACGATCCGTTTATCTTTCCGAACCAAGCGTTCCAAGTATACTACTCACAGTGTTTGAAGCATGCGGGGTGGAGTGTTGTATGCCGATGGAAACCTAGAGATGTCTACGATGTCCCAGAATACGAGGACAGCGATGAGGACGAAGAAGAGAGAAGGCTTAAAGTGCTCCGACCGTCTGTTTCGAAGGACGGGTTATCTTCGACCGATCATGAAGTTACGTGGGTTAGAAATGATATCGACGATGAAATCCAAGTAGATATGTATGATGCGCCCACGAAACGAAAAAGGTTATCAGTAATGTTATATTATTACTTCACATTTTACGCTCTAGATCATATATAGTCGATACTTTTAATGATTGTCTAATGCGTCCACGAACCGTTTATCTAGATTTGATGACGATGTCGGGAGCAGCGAGGGGCGGCAGGAGCTCCAGCCGCGGCAGAGGTAGAGGCAGAGGCAGAACGGTTCTGCTGCCCGGAGAGCTCCGTAGGGAGGTTCAGAGGGCCGGTCTTGCACCCAGATCGGAGACCCCTTCGGATGCCTCCTTCCGTGTTGATTTGGCCACACTTCCAGGTATACTGCACGTATATCCATTTTGAATGTAATATTACAGATATTCATGCATGTTTATGTCAAAATTACTTATATTGTCAATGTTTGATTGTCTAGTTGTTGGTGATGCGTCCACATCTGGGACAGAGGCCACCCCCGCTCCTCCAGGTATGTTTATGTATCATATAGTGTATGTATATTGATTTAGAATGCTATATCATAAATACACACATTCCTTTTGCTCTTACTTAGCAATTTTTATTATTGTCTAGCTGTAGGTGGTGACACCACCGCACCTGCGGGTATGTTTATATATCCTATAGTGCATGCATATTGATTTAGAAAGTTATATTATTGATCTACACATTCTTTTTGCAATTACTTATATAATCTATTTTTAATTGTCTAATTATAGGTGGTGCGTCCACACCTTCCATAGGGCCCACTCCTGCCGCTTCCATACCCTCCGCATCGTCTGCAGGTTAGTATGAATAAATTTAAAATATTTATTCATTTTACATATACTTTATAGAATAAATATGAACTTCATGGAAATTTAGCGTCGATGTTTATTTTATAGTTGGAGGGGATGCGTCCGGGTCCGGGACCCGGGTTGTTCCTCACCGGAGGAACTATCGTCCCGCTCGTGCTGCTGCTCGGGCCCAGGCTCGTGCGCTAGTCACCGGAGGTATATATCACACTTGAATTTTTGTTTAACCTTGATTTCTTAATACAACTTTGTCTTATTATTGATTGTCTTGATATTTCGTGCAGACGCAGGGCCTCTCCATCCCCAGAGGGGGACTCGAGGCCCGAATCAGTCCCATAGGCTGAGGCCTGATAGAGCTAGGGGGAGGCAGCATTCCCCCTATTTTTTACCCTTGACTATCGCTATACCGTTCCTCATGCCGAGAGGTTCGGCCGGTATTTGGGTGACGAGAGCCGGATCGTGAAGAACTATCCACTTCACGTTGAGTGGGGCGAGCAGCACCAGCGCTCATTCGCCCTCTTCTTTGATCAGGCTCGGGTGTGTATTAATATATATTTTCATTTGATCTATCCAATATATTTATTATTAACACTTGCAATCTAATAACAATGTTTTTTTTTTTGTATTTTCAGTTGGATTACGATTTTCAGCCTGTAGCCGACCCTGATCACTCGGGGAGGGTGCTCGACCTTTATGCTCTGTACAATGGCCTGATAAAGAACATGCAGGCCAAGGTCCGATACAACAGGAATGAGCTGAAGGCCGACTGCTACTCCCTGTGGATGGAGACCCCCGAGGCAGAGAGAGCGGCCCTCCTATCTACTCCGGCGTTTGCGAGAGTCGACGTAGAGACATGGCCTTTATTGTGCTCTTATTTCGACTCCCAACGCAAACATGTACGTATTTTAAATTTAATTCATTATTTATGATATAATTTATTTCTTTGTGTTTCTTAATTAGAAAACTAAATGTTAATGCGTTGTGCAGAAACAGGCCGCTCAGAATACGGAGAACAGGAAGTTGGCGAAGAGGGGTCGCCCCACTTACACAGGTGGCTCGAGGAACATTACTCGAGCCATGGAGTTATCGGTAAATTAAGAGTTATTCTCTAATATTCTGCAATATTAAGAGTTATTCTCTAATATTTATAATATTAAGAGTTACTTTCTAATATTGCAGACATCTCGGACCGTGGCGTCAGGTGGTACACCGAGCGTGCTGTCCGTATATCTTGCCGTCCACGGCACCTCGACAGATCCCGCCACGGGCGAGCTTCGATATCCCGACGTCGCTACCCAGGAGTACTGCGTAAGTGTTAATATTTTTTCTACCCAAATTTGAAATTTTAGTTTTGGAAGGTTCAAGTTTAAATTTTATACTTATACTTTACTGCTTAATGTGGGTGTAGGAGCGGGTGGTTGAGCAGGCCCAGGCCTCGGGGATTGATTTTACCGGACAGAACGATCCGAGGCTGCTGACCCCAGTTCTGGACGCCGCACACGGAGGGCACCACGGAGGTTGGGAGAGAGGCCGGGGACTGGACCCTAGCAGGGCCCATATGAGGTTGGACTCCACCCCGGCGGTTACTTCCTCCGTCTCCAGTGACCGGCATGTCCATCAGGAACTGGATAGCTTGAGGGCCAGCGTTCAGGAGTTGAAGGAGATACTGGTATGTATACTACTTTATAGTAAAATATCATTTCATATTATATACATATCAACATATCCATAATTAGTATGTAGCTTGAGCTTATTTGGTTTTAGACTTAAGTTTGATTAATCATACATACATATGTAATTAAAATAAACAACGCTTTTCCAAACTAGATATCTAAACAGGGTTTCGAAATAACTTAATAATGATACGAATTCGAATAATACACAGTTCTTACATGCTTCTTACACACGTTATGTCCAGACGCGACAGGGTAGATCGGCCGAGCCTCCACATGCATCTCCTTCGGCTGCGGCTCCACAAGCCACTACATCGGCTGCGGTTCCGCAGACAGCTCCTGTAGCTCCACCGCCCACTCAGACACCCGCAGCAGCGGCTCCGCAAGAGACTATCTCGACGGCGGCTGCGCAGACCACATCGCCGGCTCCACATGCCGCTCAGACTCCCGCTCGCGACGAATTGCAGAGTTTATTGACCGAGGAGCAGGCGCGCGTTATTCTATCGTTATTCAGAGGTGGAGCTGGACCGAGCTAGGGTAGATTTTTGGTTCTTATTTTTTGAAACATGTATTTATTTATATCATACACATTGTACTACATTTTGAAACGATATTGATATTGGTTTGTATTTATATCATATTCAGTTTTTGTGTTTCTTTTGTATATTTTATATATGCGTGAGATGTGATTATGAATACTGCAATATATGATTTGATTGATGTATATATTATTGTGCACAGGGCAGAAAAAAATCAAGCAGCCCATTTTTTAAAAAAAAATACAGAAAATATGTACCTACGGATTAATCTGTAGGCCAAAATGTTACCCCTACGGATATATCCGTAGGGGCAAAATATCAGCAGTAACTGATATTCCCCCCGATCTCAGTGCCAGGGGGTTGGGAAAGCCCCTACGGATATATCCGTAGGGGCCACTGCCTCTCCCCTACGGCGTTATCCGTAGGAGCCAAATATCAGGAATCCTGATAATTTGCCCCTACGGAAACGTACCTACGCACATATCCGTAGGGGATAGTTCATGCCCCTACGGACATATCCGTAGGTACAAGTAATATATTAAAAAAAAACGTAAATAATATAAAATCTTATACCCTACGGCTTAATCCGTAGGGGCAACAATACCTACACATAAATCCGTAGGGGCAAGAATTTGCCCGTAGGGGCAAGTTCAGGGCCTCAACTTGCACCTGCGGCCTTTGCACCTACGGGGTATTTTTTCGCCCCTACGTATATATCTGTAGGGGCAGTGGTTTGCCCCTACGGATAAATCCGTAGGGGCAACTCTTATTTGTAGTAGTGAGCGGGGCTACGTCCCCAGAGAAAAGAGGTTATTTAATTAAGAAAATTCACGAAAGCGTTGTAAAACCTCCCTCGAAGTACCGACACCGGCCTGGCTGAACGATTAAGCAAGTATTGTACAGTGAGAATAGTCCTGACTAGTTCTTCCTTTTTGATTTGAGGAGGGATTCTAGAAACAGTGGGAGCCATCCTATTTAGATAAACTAAAAACCACTCTAAACTTGTAAGAGCATCATGCTAAAGTGTTCCCTCTCTCTCTCATTGCAGCGATGCAGAACATGACATGCCTTAAGTTATTATTAGATAAAAATATTTTGACAGGGCCAAACTATAAAGATTGGTTCCGGAATGTTAAGATGGTTATTACCTATGACAAATTGGGGTATGTCCTTACTACAAGGGCCCCTGCCGTCCCAGGTCCTGAATCCAGTGTCCCGGATAAGGAAATCTGCAAGACCTGGGAGTTAGATTGCGCGAAGACCAAATTCATCGTGCTTGCCTTTATGAATAATGAACATCAGAGGAGGCACGAGAATATGGATCTAGAATCCATATTTCTCCACACTAAGGAACTGTATGGAGAGCAATCTCGTATAGAAAGATACGAGACCTCGAAGAACTTGTTTCAGTCGAGGATGGCCGTCGGATCATCTGTAGGAGAACATGTCCTTAAGATGATTGGCTATATTAAAGAGCTCGCAGACCTCGGGACAACATTAGAGAATGAGCTGTATACAGACTTGATTCTCCAGTCTCTTCCTTCCACCTACGCCCAGTTTATCTTGAATTTCAACATTCAAGGTAAAGAAGTTGAGCTTCGAGAACCCCTTAACATGTTGAGGAGTGTAGAGGGCACCTTGCAAAAAGCAAGGGAAATACCCACTATGTTTATTCGCGGTGCTTCCTCTTCCAGGTCCAAGGCGAAAGCCAAAGGAAGGAAGAAGAAGGCCGCTACCAAACCAAGAGGTGGTGTTGGTAAGGTGGGAGTTAAGGGAAAGGCAAAGGTTGCGGTGCCAGTAGTGGTAAAGGACGAGTGCTTCCACTGTCGTAGG
This sequence comes from Agapanthus africanus, assembly GCA_030015575.1. NCBI lineage: Eukaryota > Viridiplantae > Streptophyta > Magnoliopsida > Asparagales > Amaryllidaceae > Agapanthus > Agapanthus africanus. The sequence continues at coordinate 312,488,826 of CM057341.1, read as the reverse complement.
AAAGGCCATTGGAAGAAAGATTGCAAAGCTTGGATTGCCAAGAACCAGGACCCGAAGCAAGCTGTGGCTTCGACTTCAGGTGTGTTTGTAATTGAAAATTGTCTGTCAATCAACTCTACTTTCTGGGTATTGGATACCGGATCAGGATCTTATATATGCAATTCATTGCCGGCACTGAGAAACCGTAGAGTGCTAAAGGTTGGTGATATGACCTTCCAGGTTGCTAACGAAGCTAGCGTGGGTGCTGTGTCCGTAGGGGATTATCACCTTGGATTGACGAGTGGACATATTTTGGTTTTGCGCAACTGTTTTTGTGTACCTAGTTTAACGCGTAATATCATATCAGTTTCGTTGTTTTCAAAAGAAGGTTATGATTTCACGTTTGTAAGCGATGTTGTTAACATCCACCTTAATCATGGTTTGATTTGATCCTGTACACTAGATAACAGTATATACGTATTAAACCAATTACAGATTTTCAATGTCCAGAACACACTAAAAAGAAAGTCTCCAGATATAAATCAGGCTTTCTTATGGCATTGTAGACTAGCTCACATCAATGAGACAAGGTTAACTAAGTTACATAAAGAAGGATATTTGGATCCGTTCGAATATCAATCTTATGCCACTTGACAATCATGTCTCAAAGAAAGATGACAAAGACTCTATACACTGGACATGGAGTAAGAGCGAGCGAGCTCTTAGGACTTATACACATCGATGTATGTGGTCCAATGTTTACACATGCAAGAGTTGGTTTTTCATATTTCATTACTTTTACGGATGATTACTCTACGTATGGATTCATTTTCTTAATGAAACATAAATCCGAGGCCTTTGAGAAATTCCAAGAATATGAGAATGAAGTAGAAAACCAAACCAGCAAAAGTATCAAGACACTGAGATCTGATCGAGGTGGTAAATACTTAAGTGCCAAGTTCCTGGGTTACCTAAAAGAGAAAAGAATTCTCTCTCAGCTTACTCCTCCATACACTCCACAGCATAACGGTGTATCGGAAAGACGGAACCGAACCCTATTGGATATGGTACGTTCCATGATGAGTAATGCTGAGTTACCGCGATCTTTCTGGGGTTATGCGCTAGAATCAGCTACATAGCTTTTGAACAGGGTTCCTACCAAGACTGTGCCTACCACATCATATTAGATGTGGAGTGGGAAGAAACCCTATCTTCAGTATCTGAGAATATGAGGATGTCCAGCTTTTGTTAAAAAGCTGCATGCGGACAAACTCGAGGCACGATCAGTGCAGTGTCTGTTTGTGGGATATCCAAAGAACTCCAAGGGGTATTTTTTCTATTACGCAGAGGAACAAAAGGTTTTTGTTTCTCGTAATGCCCATTTTCTAGAACAGCAGTTTTTAGAAAAGGAAACATGTGGGAGCGCAATAGAACTGGAAGAAATTCCAGAACCACAAACTACTACTGAAAGTTTGGTAGAACCAGAAGTTCAAGAAGAACAGGACATTCCCACACCCCTCTGCAGGAGTAGTAGGCCATCTCATCCGCCTGAGAGATACTACGGTTTTCTCATAGACGGGGATAGAGAGGATCGCGTCATTGATAATGATGAACCTACTAGCTTCCAGTAGGCCATCCAGAGCGGCGACTCAGTAAGATGGCTGGATGCAATGCGGACCGAGATGGAGTCCATGTACACCAACAAAGTATGGACTTTGGACATTGCTCCAGATGGAATAAAACCCATAGGATGCAAGTGGATCTTAAGGAAGAAGATTGGTGTAGATGGACATATGGAAACCTATAAGGCTAGACTTGTTGCAAAGGGTTTTCGTCAAAGACCTGGTTTGGACTATGACGAAACTTTTTCTCCAGTGGCTATGCTCAAATCCATTCGGATCCTTCTTGCTATTGCCGCCTTCCATGATTATGAGATCTGGAAGATGGACGTAAAGACGGCTTTTCTAAGTGGTAATTTGAAAGAGTGCGTCTATATGGATCAGCCAGAAGGTTTCAATCAGAGTGGGAGCAGCGGGAAAGTGTGCAAGTTGCTTAAGTCCATTTATCGACTAAAGCAGGCATCGCGGAGTTGGAACATCTGTTTTGATGAAACGGTCAAGAAATATGACTTTATCAAAAATCCAGATGAACCATGTATATATAGCAAAATTGTAGTACGAACTGTCGTATTCCTCTTCTTGTACGTGGATCACATTCTTTTGATAGGAAATAATATTCCTATGCTACAATCTGTCAAAGGATTCTTGTCACACAGGTTCTCTATGAAAGACCTGGGTGATGCCTCTTACATTCTGGGGATCCAGATCTATCGTGATAAATCTAAGAGGATGTTGGGACTTTCACAGTCCAGATATATCAACACTATACTGAAAAGATTCAGTATGGAAGATTCTAAGTGCGGTAATTTACCGGCTTGTCACGGAATCACCCTCTCCAAAGAGATGTCTCTCAAGACTGATTTGGAAAGGGATCGCATGTCAGTTATACCCTACGCTTCTGCGGTAGGCTCTATAATGTATGCGATGTTGTGCACCAGACCAGATGTAGCTTACGCACTGAGCGTGGTAAGCCGGTATCAGTCAGACCCAGGGAAGAAGCACTGGATAGCAGTAAAGAACATTCTCAAGTACCTGAGAAGAACTAAGGATATGTTCTTGGTTTACGGCGGAAAAGACCTCAAGATCGAGGCTTTTGCTGACTCCAGCTTTCAGAGTGACAAGGATGACTCCAAGTTCATGTCAGGTTATGTCTTTACCCTCAATGGAGGGGCGGTGTGCTGGAAGAGTTCCAAGCAGGACACCGTTGCTGACTCGACGATGGAAGCGGAGTATATCGCTGCTTGCGATGCCACAAAAGAAGCAGTCTGGATGAAGAAGTTCCTCACAGAACTTCAGGTGGTTCCATCCATTGTTGATCCAATACCTCTGTATTGTGACAACAACGGAGCTATAGCTTTAGCAAAGGAACCCAGGTCCCATCAGAAGTCCAGACACATCTTAAGGCGGTATCACCTGATCAGGGAGATCATAGATCGCCAGGAGATCGAGGTCCGGAGAGTTGCTACAGAGGAGAACACTGCAGATCCATTCACAAAGGCCTTACCTCAGATATAGTTTGAGAGGCTACTCGAGATGATAGGTCTTCGATACGCCAGTACATGGCCCTAGTGCAAGTGGGAGATTGTTAGTGTATATGCCCTAGGGGCTATTATTGTATCATACTAGTTTGTATATTACTTAATGGAAGCTTGGGATATTGACAGTTATATTAACAGTCTCGCTAAACATAGTAGTATGCTACTTAGTTTATATCTATCTTAATATGTGTATATGTTTCTTTTAGCATATCGCGAATACATATTGATAGAGCCCATAGGATCTTGCTTGACTACCAGCGTTGTGATGGCAGTCACACTAGTGGGGGCTGGATAGTCTACAAGCACATTTTTTTCAGGTCCCTAGTCGTACGATTATCGAGACAGGGCATCGATACTCCAGAGTAGACTAGTGTGTACGCTTCTCAGCCCAGCAGGGGAAATGGTCTGTCCCACAGCCATTAGTACGTTGTACTGGAGATAGTATACAGGTGCTCGTTGGGTTACGGGTACACCGGACAGGACTCACAGGGAACTGTTGGTTGGTATTATACCTGTCGTCAGTTAACAGTTCCCAGGTGACATGAGTACAGCATAGTCCGCAGACTTGACACTGCTGCTTCGTCTTGAGTGTGTTCCCACTGTTCTTAGATTGCTACCCTACCACGGCTCAAAAGAGTCGTGCAAACAGGTAGCAGTTGGGTGCAGTCCCGAAGCACTTGGAGGCAGTGGCGGTTAGATAGGATTCGTCTCTCCCGGTATTGGGAGTTGATATCACGCTGTGTTTGGAGAGCCATTACGCAAAGTCCCTGGCCAGGGAAAACAAGATTTATTGGTAGGATTTCCAGTAGTTTCTCAAGGTGTAATGGGCTTCACTCCGACATGACTTATACCGCTTTTAGGGGACTGACGCTTGCTGCCCACCTAGGCCCGATATGCGATAGTCTTAGACGAACAGACCGGTCTGTACGGAGATTGTCACATCAGGCTCAGTAGGAGTTCAGATGGATTTCCTCATCGGCCTTCTTATCGACATCTACCTGGGGATCGTTACGTATAGCTAGTATCGCTTGCGGCCTGTGGTTAACCCACTGCCAGCATAGTGTTGAGTCTTTAGAGTCCCACACAGAGAGTTTCCCTGCTTCAGGCGAAACGATATAGAAGTCGTATGGTTTTACGACAGGGTTCGGACACATACGTGTATTTATGCACGTACGATGTTCGGACAGTTTTTACTAGCGGGCTTTAGTTTAAGCCAGATTCTAGTATTGGATTATTGGATATGTACAGTTTCAGTATTTCCGTGTTTTCACGAATGGGAGGGGCATTCTCGTAATTAGTCGAGAAGCTTCTAGAAGAAAGATGAGGTGGAGAGCTTAGATGGAATTTGCATTAAATGGATTAGTGACTCATGGAGTGATTCATCCAAATGAGTTAATGAAGCATTTATTGCTTAATGACTCATGATATGATTCATCCAAAATGAATTAATGAAGCATGGTTGATATTATTATATGATATTCATTTAGATAATTATCATGCTTCATATATTCACAAATGAGTTACAATTCATATCATTCTCACCTTCACATCTCTCTCCTCAAGCTCTCTCTCTTCAAAGAACTAACCCTTAATCCTCTCATGTGTTGAGATCCAAGGGTTAGCAAGACTAATAGATCCCTAATCCTCTTCTATATCCTCTAGGTTACTTTGATTAGCACTCATAACCACCTCGTTACCTCAAGTGAGAGGTTAAAGCTTGGAGAAGGATCTTTCGGGTGGATCTTCTATCACATCGAGGAGGCCGATGAGGAGGTGAACTACAAGAACAAGAAGGACTTGAATTTTTAGGTATAATCATCTATCATAGTAGCTAATCACTTCTATATAGTTGTTAGTTAGGGTTTAGCAAAGATCCGTAAAGTTAGTCGATATTAACTCAAACAAAATGATTGTTTTACCTATTCCGCCTCCCCGCATCATGTGAGGTGTCTAACGTCGACTTACACTTGGCAGAAGGACTACTACCTACCGGTGATAGTATTTGGGCCCGGCGGATATCCGAAGGATACCGACCGGAATCGAGAGATGATATGGGCCGATCCGGACTGACGGAGCCCGAGATATGAAGATTTACGTGCCGATGATGGACACGGGTTTCATGATGTTTCGAGTGCCGCTGCTGGACACTCCGGTTCCATAATTTTGATGTGTCGCGAGGGACACAAGTTGATTTATATTCTCATACCTTCATGCATATGCTTTTATGACATTTGCATGGATGATGTTGTTGTGTCATTGGTTGACACGTTGGACGATATCCACATGCATACATACATTGATGATATAGTTGGTCGAGATCCACATGCATACAGATATCGATCATATGGTTGGATGATATCTGCATACACTTTGGTGTTGATTACATTGTTGGCACACATACAGATATGGTCACCCTAGATACCAAAGTATTACCTTTATGATACAGTTGACATAGGAGTCGTTGTTTATTCGATTTCTATCCGTTGATGTTTATCTATTCACGAGTTGGCAACTCACCCCCGTTGTGCCATAGTTCTTGCAGGTTGACCGCATGGATCAGTAGCGGCATCGCTGGCACATAGCTGCATTTGAGTGATTTGCTTGGTAGGTGGGACATTTGTATCGTACCCACTCTTGTATTTATATTTCATATTGTATCTAGTCAACTCCATCAATCAATCTAGTATTTGTATTAGTAATGAGACTTAGTGAGAGTTGTGGTTGCGAGACTTAGAGGAAGGGGTATTCCGCTACTTGTGGGTTTTAATGTCTTGCATATTTCATTATCTTTTATGGTGAACTTCGCCGTTGGGCGTCGTATACTTGTTTTATTACTTGCATGGTTATGGATCCGCCGTTTGGCAAAGAGCTAGCTCCCGCTTGGGGATGCCTTTTATTTCATTATGTATTTATGGTTTTGGATCAAAATATACAAAGGAGGTGCTGCCCAAATTTTTAAAAAGACGAAACATATTTTTCAACTAGTATCATTTACTTGCATTTTCATGTTCCCTTTTTATGCATTTAAGAAAACTTGATTCCACTATACCTTATTTAAAAAAAAGGTTTAGATTTCTGGGTTTCGGCTTACTTGAATTACGTTACACCTTTAGACATGGCGTGATTTAAGTGCCGGTCACGAGCTAATATTTCGGGTCGTGACAAAGATGGTATTAGAGCGCTAGGTTTAACCTTTGTTCGAGTCTATTTCTGACTATGCGGATTCTAGGGTGTATATATACTTTGGAACCTAGGCTTGACCTTACGGAACTTAGACTTGAACGGGGAGGGGGGTATTAGACCCGAACTTTCATTTCATAGGCTGACCCTGATTGATAGAGTAGGTAGCTTGAGTAGAGTGACGTACCGTACGTATGTTCTGCGGCATATTTACGATACGATACTCCACTTGAGAAACCTTAGGATGTACATATTTTAGGACCTGTGATTCTCTTCGTACCCTTGATTATACATCCATTTGAGATCCTTGATTCTATTCATTTCCATGATCATATTCTCATTGATAATGTTCCTTTTTATGATCATGTAACCATTCTGGATCTGTCGTTTCCTTTCATGCCCTTGATCTGTTTTCATCGATACACGATTGAGGTTCCTGTCAGCTTGTTTGAGCGCAGATTGAGCTTCTGCTAGTGTTGCGGTCAGGGAGAGCTCGTTTGGTACGAGAGCTGACCATTGTGTTTTTTTGGTGACATGGGAACGTCTCGATGTAGTGTTGTATTGTGACCTCTTGTTGAGGCGAGTGTTTGGTTTTAAACCGGATGATCAGGCCATTGTTAGAGCTGCCTGTTATGAGAGGACTGTTGATGTACAGCATACCTCCGAGATCGTGATGTCGTCTACCGTGTAGACGGATGACCCAGCTATTACTGAGATTGATAGGATGTTGCCTCCAGACTTTACGAGCTGAGATCGCTGGAGCTTTCAGGCAGAGATACGACAGATGATAGCTAGTCTACTTTGAGCTGAGAGACGAAGGGTATTCACATTTCGTCTAGGAGAAGTTAAAAAGTTCGAACGAATGTCAGAAACCGATTTTTCCAAGTCTAAGTATTCGGAGGAACATGCATGTAATTCTATGGACCCTCTAGAAGAATGAAACCCTAACTCGACATGATGACCATGGAACCGCTTTCGAACCTTCGGGTTTGCGTCAGTTTAGCGGTGCCATCAGTGAGGCTTGGGTTTGCCCTTCTACGGCTGGTCTAGAGGTACTGTGGTATGTACCAGATATTATTAGACTGTGCTCTGGTGTTGTGCGATCGGGGAATTATGAGACTTTGACAAATCGAACGAAAAGTTTAACGTCGTCTGGATATCATGTAATAAGAGATCAGCAAGCTGACTAGCTTCGGATAGAGGACCTCACCCAGATGCGTTGTGAGTTGATCGAGAACGGAAGAGTATGGAGTATTCCTCCAAAGGCTGGGGCGAGTTCCCGAGGACGTGTTCGGCTAGATATCTTCTACAGAGCGATGAAGATACCGAGTTCGTGATTTCGAGTCCGTGTGAGAGACTCCAGATTGACTGTAGCCGAGAACCTTTGCAGTACGCAGATAGCATGACGCGACGTCGAAGTGGACGATGATACATACGAGTGGAGCCAGAGGTTCATGCGAGATGCTGACGAGCTGTTGCTACTCCCCATCGAGATTAGAGATCTGATATGCTTATAGAGGTGTTGGGATACGGCCAGTTCCCGAGGAGACATTAGGCTGAGAACGCAGATGCCCAGAAAATGAGAAAGGATTATATAAGAGTACAGCCTCCGTACAGTTCGGCATAGGCAAGATTGGAAGAGACCCTGAGCAGGTTCTTTCCAGGATACTGCTGCAATGAGATTTGCACCAAGGATCAGATGTGTCACGTATATTAAGAGGGCCAGAGGCCGACGCCAGAGACGTGCTTCTGTACGAGTGGTCATGAAAATTGGCCGAGAGATGATCAGAGGAGTGCCAGAGCGAAATCATTTCCGTTAGCACACCGGACCGGGCCGACGAGCCGATAGATTGCGAGATTGGTAATCCACAAAAAAATGAGGACCCAGAGACAGAAGATGCCAGACCGTGAGCAGGAGGCAAGCGGATGTTCTTTCTTTGCCAGTTTTAGGCGCACCGACACTTTTTTTCCAACATTGTAGGAGGTGTACCTCAATGTCATTTATTGCAATTTGTGTTTGTGATCCGAGTATCACGTTTATATCGCTTGGATTTGAGTTTTGATGATTGAGTTTCGTGTTAAGGTTTTCGTGCACCATGGCTGCACCTGCTGGGTATTTGCATTTTGTGCACAGTTATTGCACTCGATTTATATTTATACACCGCTACTTCGGTTTGCGATTTATGCGTATTTATTACACTTGATATCGGTTTTGTGCCTTGGCTGCACACGTTTATGATTTTATGCACCTTGTCACACTCGGTGTTTCTTTTTATACGCATTTGAGTTATTGATGCATTTCTGTGCATTTGTTGCACTCGATTTGTATTTCGTGTACTGAATGCACTGTATTTGGTATTTCGTGCACAAGATGCACTGGATTTGGTATTCGTGCATGATAGTTGCACTGGATTGAGATTTTGTGCACCACAGTTGCACTTGACTTCGATTTGATGTCACTTGAGATATTGATTTTGATTTCATGCCTATGGTATGCATGTGATTGACTTATTCTTTCATGCACAGTTTTCATGCACTTTTAGTATTTTGATTCGATTTTGTGCACGTTGATGCACATGGTTATGAGATTATATACCACGGTATACTTGATTTGGTTTGGATTGAAATGTATTGTATACCGTCGGTTTTGATTTTGATATTGGATATTTTTTTTCGCGCACCTTGTGCACTTGATTTGGATTCTTGCGCATACTTGGGCACTTGATGCGATTTTGGTGCACACCAGATGCACTAAATCGAGATTTTTCGTGCATATCAGATGCACCTGATATTGTTGTCGTGCACACCCGTTGCACTGGACAGATGCTTTCGTGCATACCCGTTGCACACAGTTTTGGTTTTTTGCACATTTGTAGCACTTGTATTAGATTTGATTCCGTGCGCACCAGACGCACGTGATTGTTGGATACGCCTTTTGAGGCCGACTTTGCCTTTTGAGCACCTTGTTTTCATGATGGGTAATATATTATATAGTTGCCGAACATGACTGATCTATGGACAGTGCCTGGATACTTACATGCATTTAAAAGTTTAACCAGAGATTTTAAAAAAGGAGCTATAGTCTCGCTATTTCCTACGTGTCTGCGAGCGACACAACATTTATAAAGGAAAACCTTTTGGGATATTTCCGAAACGACGGGACGTATATTTGAGCAAAACTTATATGAACGTATAGTTATTACTTTACAAATGAGCGTCCATCACTTATACCTTGAGTTACGCATCACACGGAAATTTAGAAAAGATTTTTGCATGTGTCTATTCCGTTTTTAGAGATTTTTCAAGGATGCGTACTATATACATATTATAGTATTTGACTAGTGTATATTGGGTTTCAGTATTGGATTTCGAGATCTCTATCTCCCTTGTAACTCCGATGAATGCGTGCGAATCCAATGATTTGCGTGACGCTTGACTGAGTTCGATTTTGAGTTTGTTACTCGTTTTTTAGGCGCACGAGATGCGCTGTAGTGTTTTTATATCTTCCGTGGTTTCGGAGCCTCGACGACATGATCTTGTATTGAAATGTTTTAGAAATTGAGGGGTTTAAAAATTTAAATTCAGGGACCGAATTTCTTTAAAGGGGGAAGATTGTAACATTTCAGAAAAATAAAATATTATTTTTGGGAATTTTTATAATTAAATAATAAAAGTATTGAATATTTTAATGAGGCGGTATAATTAAATACCGATAAATTGGGGAAAATTTGGAAAATTATAGAAATTACTGAAATGAGGGTGCTTTATGTGATTTATGCAAATTACAAATTTTTATGATTAATTATACACTATTTAATGCTAATCGCGATTAAATATCGCTAATCGTGCATTAAGCTTGTTTTGTGCACATGACATGCACCATGTCACATTTTAGCACTTGTTAAATTTTATCATGGCTTTTCTTTTGTGTTTTCATTCATGGTTTTGTTTTATAAGAGAAGAGAAAAGAAAAGAAAAGAAAACGAAGAAAAAGAAATGAATAAGATAATGAGGGATGGGCATGAGAGAGAGTGGGAGAGGGTGAGGGTTTTGTTGACCTGGCAATTCTCTCCTCTATCATTTTCCTTCATCATTTCCCTCCCTCTTAACCCCATGGCAGCACCCTCGCCTCTACCATCTTCAACCTTCACAAACAACCCCAAATCAAACCCAAAACATCATTCCCTCTTCACAAAAACATGCACATGCTTCTCACAAACACTTTGGACCAAGCAAAATCTGATTTTGAAGACTTGGGGCAACTCAAGAAAATTCTTGAGTTGCCAAATGAGTTATTTTCTTTACCATTAGGATTGTATTTCCATTACTTTAGCACCTATACAAGTTTAGAAGTGTTTTGATGCGGTTTTGTAAGATTTGAAAAATCCTAGAGAGGGTTAGGGTTTTAATTGAGTTGTGCTGGTGAACTTGAGCCTTTTTTGTGACATTAGACCCCCTACAATGATAGAAACCCAGACCAAACCCAATTGAAATCCAAAATACTAAAAACAGGAACTTTCATTTCGGTTTTGGGTTTACATTGAGGGTGCAGGGAATCTGGAGTGACCCGAGACCAATACGAGAAAACCAAACAATACCAGGGACCAAATTAGGACACTAGGAGGCCACCCTGACCAGACGAGCCCCAACAGAGACCCCCTGGCCTATCTGTCCGGATTTTTGGAGGAAATGGCCGGCCACTCTGTGGAGTTAGGTGCCCAGGCTTCTTCTGTAGCTCACATACACCCTATACATCACCCCAGTATTGTTTGTGCACTTAGTTTTGACCTGAACTAAAATCTGGAGCATATTTTCTTGGCTTCTTCCTTATGTTTCGTGTTGTTTATGAATTTAAGTTTTGATATTTTGGTTGATATCGATCACTTGATGTTTGTGCGTCTATATCGAGGGTTATTTGGTTGAATTACGAGTTGTAGACCATAGGTTTTGACCTATGTGAGATTCGCGTGTCGTTTTGGTTTTGAATTGGATTTTAATGCGATACGATACGTTATTATATGTAGGTAACCTCATGAGGACTTCGAGACAACAAGCAAGCGCGTGGTGACATCGGCATCGGCATGCGAGGATCAAGGTGAGTAGATTTACATCTATAGGGGAAGTCGGGTGGATGGCGTATAGCACCCCCACAAACTTTGATGGAAACTGATTTATATATATAGAATATGGTTAAGGGAACCTATAATAGAAATTATAGATAGAGTTAAATGATAATTAGAGAAACCATATTAGAAACTATAGGATAGTTAGAAGCGATATGATATGATTGATATGTGATGACGAGATTCGAGGATGATGTTCGACGATATTGCCGTATTGGATACTATAGGACTAGATAGCCGACGTAGGTGTGTCATCCGAACCATACCTATTTCAGACTGATGAATCGTATGCATCTTTAAACAGATACCTTCAGGGACGTTACGGATTTGCAAATGATATATTTTCCTTAAAAACACCGTAGCCCCTACTTTCAAAAACTACGATTGCATCTTTTAAAAAAACCGATTGTATGGTTCGGGTACGTATGTTAGATTAGATACGTATGCTAAAGTAGAGGTAGAATGTATTGGTAAAATTGACTTGATATGGGAGATAAATGCGATGAAAAGATAAGATGATGTGATATGATGATTTGATGATATGTTGGTATACGGATGCGAGTCGATTGAGATGATTGATACCTTCGTCGGTCCCCTGATATGAGATTGTTATGGATGTGACCTGGGTTATAGGTATATAGATAATTATAATGTGTGAATCTTGAATGATATTCTGTACGAGACGTTGGGTCCGTACCCTCATTGTCGTAAAGGTTGATAGGATCCCTATTGGTTTTATGCCGTTGTACGATGATTTTTCCGTACGTGATGAGTTTGACTTGATGATTCATCTATACCCTTGACTAGAGGATGCCGTTCGATGGATTATACCGTACGTGATGTTGTGAGGCTAGATGTCGATTGATAGATTCACCAACTCAGAAATATGATAGATATGTATACCTGTCGGCATTTGCATATGTTTTACCTTATGCCGCATTCATGTTATTCTTATTGCATTGCTTATACCTGTGCTAGTACACTTACACCATTATCGATGATGCGTATGTTACACTACACAGATTTGCCGGCTCACATACTTCATCATCGATAATTGCCTTGTCACTACACAGTAGAATTGCTACATCATGATATGACTCCTTGCATAATTTACTTGCTATAGTTGCATATGCACCTTTATACGATGTTGCATTGGATTTTGGAGAATTTGGGAACCGCAGGATATGTTTTAAAACTGGATTCATTTAAAAGAGCGGTTTTCCCTCGATATGTGCATATTACTGTTCCATGTTGCATGATATACGTATATGCTTATATTTCTGTTGTATGTCGCATACATCATACTTTACGATTATACGCATTGAGATATGCTGTTTTCATGAGATTTCTGAATTTGAGAACCGTGGTCATTTTAAAAAGAAAATATGTATTGTTTTAAAAACCTCGTTTCTCTTGATATGATATTTCAGTGCGTCCACCATGCGTTTTCTCGGTTTTGAGACGTGTGACAATGATACCCGATTCGAGGAGCTGGATGAGGCCGATTGCGGGTACATGGTGGACCCGGTATGGTACCCCGGGGAAAGAAAGGGATGCTGTGCAGTAGACGGTGAGCCTGGCAAAAGGACTACTACCTACCGGTGATAGTATTTAGGCCCGGCGGATATCCGGAGGATACCGACCGGAGTCGAGAGATGATATGGGCCGATCTGGACTGACGGAGCCCGAGATATGAGGATTTACGTGCCGATGCTGGTCACGGGTTTCATGATGTTTCGAGTGTCGCTGCTGGACACTCCGGTTCCATGATTTTGATGTGTCGCGAGGGACACGCGTTGATTTATATTCTCATACTTTCATGCATATGCTTTTATGACATTTACATGCATGATGTTGTTGTGTCATTGGTTGACACGTTGGACGAGATCCACATGCATACATACATTGATGATATAGTTGGATGAGATCTACATGCATACATATATTGATCATATGGTTGGATTATATCCGCATACAAATAGGTGTTGATTACGTTGTTGGCACACATACAGATATGGTCACCCTAGATACCATAGTATTACCTTTATGATACAGTTGACCTAGGAGTCGTTGTTTATTCGATTTCTATCCGTTGATGTTTATCTATTCACGAGTTGGCAACTTACCCCCATTGTACCACAGTTCTTGCAGGTTGACCGCATGGATTAGTAGCGGCATCGCTGGCACATGCTACATTTGGGTGATTTGCTTGGTAGGTGGGACATTTCTATCGTACCCACTCTTATATTTATATTTCATATTGTATCTAGTCAACTCCATCAATCAATCTAGTATTTGTATAAGTAATGAGACTTAGTGAGAGTTGTGGTTGCGAGACTTAGAGCAAGGGGTATTCCGCTACTTGTGGGTTTTAATGTCTAGCATATTTCTTTATCTTTTGTGGTGAACTTCGCCGTTGGGCGTCGTATACTTGTTTTATTACTTGCATGGTTATGGATCCGCCGTTTGGCGAAGAGCTAGCTCCCGCTTGGGGATGCCTTTTATTTCATTATGTATTTGTGGTTTTGGATCAAAATATACAAAGGAGGTGCTGCCCAAATTTTTAAAAAGACGAAACATGTTTTTCAACTAGTATCATTTACTTGCATTTACATGTTCCCTATTTATGCATTTAAGAAAACTTGATTCCACTATACCTTATTTAAAAAAAAAGTTTTAGATTTTTGTGTTTCGGCTTACTTGAATTACGTTACACCTTTAGACGTGGCGTGATTTATGTGCCGGTCACGAGCTAATATTTCGGGTCGTGACACATTATGCATATGACATATAGCATATCTGTATACCTACATGTTTATACATGTGCCTTGCCATGCCTACATGTTAGCTTCGTATAGACCTATATTGTATTGTACCATTAGAGATTGGTATATATACACATATGAGACATAGCTACATGTACATCTTGCATACATACTTACATGTTCACCCTTATATATGTTGCGATGGATTTCGGAGGAATTAGGAACCGCGCAATATATTTAATAACTTGTTGCAGTTAAATAGCGGTTTTTCCTTTATATGCTCCTATTACTGTTTCATGTTCCATATCTTATATTTTATGGATTTCGCATTGATATATGGATTTCATATGATGTTTTCTGGATGTTTTACTTTTGGGTATATATATCAGTGGTATGGGACGCCGATATATATACATGTATATATATATATCAGTGGTATGGGACGTTGTTATATATGTACACCTATATAATATATATATCATCATAATGATCTGTGCATGTATTCTTATTCATTACGATGTGAGGGGCTGATGTGCCCGATGTGAGGGGCCGATGTGCCCGATATGAGGGCTGATCTAAGGGCCGATTTGGGGACCGATTTTGGAAATTTGGGATTTAGATTTTCTTGATGGATATTGGTCCTGCCACGATAAGGATTCCGTGAGGATGACATGTTTTATTCCATACTCCGCATTTATTTGATATGCATTTCTTCATGTATTAGTAGTACCTGATAGAGTACCTTTCATGACTGTTGCATATACATATTGCCATACTTATGCTATCAGATTACATGTGATAGATTATCGCTGTCAGTGCATACTTGCGATTACAGTATGATGTTATTTACTATTCACAAGTTGGCAACTCACCCCCGTTGTGCCGCAGTATTTTGCAAGTTTGATCTTCAGAGTAGTCGCGGCAGGGTGCCTTATTATCTATACTTTTGCGGATACCGCCACGGTTAGCTGTGAAGCCATTTGTTATAGGTGGGTTGCGGTTATCCGACGATGTACATTGTATATTTCTTGTATCTTGTACTCTCCATCTACCATCTTCATGGATTGACTTAGAGACGAGTTGTGAGAATCGATGTTGTATATTCTTATGACTCTGGTTGTCATGCCCGTGTGACCCGGCCTTTTATATATGTGGATTATCTCATTTCTTCGCTACGGCATCGTATATCTGTTGTGATGGTTGTTTCCGCCGTTGGGCGAGATTTGCTCCCGTTTGGGGATGCTTTACTTTTATCTTATGTTTGTATCCGTTTCGGGGCTAGCGTTTTCAAAGGAGGTGCTGCCGAAATTTTTATGAAAACAAACTTAAGTTTAAAGTTTTGCATTGAGATTTTAAAAAGTGTTCTATCTTTTCCATCTTGTAATGGTTTAGATTGCTGGATTTTCGGCTTACTTAAATTGCGTTATGCCTGTTGACGTTATGTAGTACAAGTGCCAGTCATGTGCCTAATTTTGGGTCATGACATCGTGGGGGTCGACGCACCAGAGCAGGGGTTGAGTGAAGGATTTCTTATAAAGGTTCCCATTGCTCCATACGAAATGGCGGGCTCTGGCTCGGAGACGGCGGGCTTCCCCTCGATCTTTTGGGAGTGTACCTTCCCTCAGGAATTCCACGAGGGGCTTCCTCCAATCCCAGTCTTCTTCCCGGGCTATGCACACTTGAAGTGACGTCGCCCTGTCTTCCACGTTGGGCCGTGGTAAGTCCTCGAAGAGGATGTTTCTCTTGTTGTTGGCCGTATAAGATGAAGCCAGCTTACTCAAGGCGTCGGCCTGGGCGTTTAGTTGTCTGGGGATCTGCTCCACTTAGACTTGGTCGATGTCCTTTCATAATCTTCTCACCTCGGCCAGATACTTCACCATCAGAGGCTCCCGTGCCTCGAATCGGACGGTCACTTGGCCAACGACTAGGGCGGAGTCGCTGCGGATCTGGATCGTTTTCAGCCCCACTCCGGAGGCTATCCGCAGTCCGGCCAGCAAGGCCTCATATTCCGCTGCGTTGTTTGAGTCTTTGAACCCGAGCTTCAGAGAATACTCCATCTCTGCCTCGTGCGGGCCTTGAATGATGAAGCCAGCACCACATCCTTTCTCGGTTGAGGACCCGTCGACGTAAAGGACCCAATTTGGGATGGAGTAGGGCTTCCCATCGATTGAGGGGTGAGTTCCGGGAGCCGGCTTGGATATCTCCTCTTTGCTGGGGATGGTGCACTCGACGATAAAATCGGCCAGGACTTGTTCCTTAATAGGTTGCCTCGGGCGGTATTTTATGTCGAACTGGGACAACTCCCACCTCCATTTCTCCAAACGACCAGAGGACTCGGGGGGAGGCGAAAATAGCTCCTAAAGGCCGCTCGGTAAGAACGAGGATGGTGAGCGCCTGGAAATAGTGTCGTAGTTTCCTTGAGGCCATGATGAGTGCCAAGACGATCTTTTCTATGGCCGGGTACCTCGTTTCCGCGTCCTTGAAGATCTGGCTCACATTGTATACCGGCTTCTGGACTCCCTCGACCTCTCGGACGAGCACCGAACTTGTAGCCTGGTCAGACACTGCTAGATATAGCGATAGCTCGTCCCCTTCAACTGGCCGGGTGAGCAGTGGGGGAGTCGCAAGGTGCATCTTTAATTTCTCGAAAGCAGTCTGGCACTCCTCTGACCATTCGAACCTTGGTATCTTCCTCAAGTCTTTGAAGAATAGGAGGCATTTCTCTCCGGATCATGACATGAAGCAGCTCAGGGCGGCCACCCTCCTCGTGAGCCGCATGATCTCGACGTTGGTCTTTGGGGCGGCCATATTGGGATGGCGCTGATTTTCTCCGGGTTAGCCTCGATTCCTCGATGGATAACCATGGAACCGAGGAATTTTCCACTAGTGACCCCGAATGCGCACTTGGCGGGATTCAGTTTCATTTTCTATTTGCGAAGGATGCTGAAAGTCTAGCCAAGATCTTTGGCGTGTTGATTTGACGAGGTCGATTTGACGAGCATGTCATTGACGTAGATCTCCATGTTCCTGCCGATCTGTGGCTTGAACATCCTGTTGACCAAGCGTTGGTACGTAGCCTCGACGATTTTGTGGCCGAAGGGAATCACCTTATAGAAGTATACCCCCCGGTCCGTTGTGAATGCGGTGAGGTCCTCTTCCGCCGGATTCATACAGATCTGGATGTAACCGGAGAAAGCGTCCATGAAGCTGAGTAGCTCGTGGCCTGCCGAACTGGCGACGAGCTGATCTATCCGAGGGAGGGGATAGTTGTCTTTCGGGCAGGCCTTATTAAGGTCGGTGGAGTCGACGCACATGCGCTACATCCCACTTAACTTCTTAACCAAGACCACATTTGCCAACCACACCGAGTGAGCCACGTTCCGAATGAAGTTGGCTGCGAGGAGCCTGTCCACATCGTCCTCGATCGTTTTTTGTTTGATAGGGACGAAGCTTCGTTTCTTCTGCCTGACGGCCCGGACCGTGGGGTCCACCCCAAGCTTATGCGATATGTTTTGGGGTCGATCCCAGGAATGTCGGTGGGCGTCCAGGCGAATACGTCTATGTTCCCTCTGAAGAAGAGGATCAGGTCGTCGCGCCGAGTCCCCGTTAAGAGTGACTCGATCTGAACGGTCGTTCATCGTCCCCTTCGATGAGGGGGACCTCTGTTATTGGCTCCACCGGGGTCCCTCAGACCTCTTTTTGCATGTCTCGAGTATCCAGAGAACCCTTGATAACATCCTCGCTTTCTAGGTCATTGTTCTGCCCCAGGCATAGATGTTGTTGTGAAGCAAATCTTCGCGGTTTGTTGGTTCCCGTAGGCCTGACCTATCCTGCCTTGGTTGAGTGGGAATTTCATCGTTGGGCGGTAGGTCGATATCTGGGCACGGAAGGAGTTCTGTGTCAGACGACCTAGGAGGATGTTGTATGCTGATAGAATTCTGGAGACGATAAACTCCAAAGGCACGGTGCGCGTATGGCCCGTCTCCCCAATGTTAAGTTGGAGGGTGACCACCCCTTCTGCCGGAATGGATTGGTTGGTGAACCCGACAGGATGTGGGAAGTCAGTCTTAGGTCCGACGGGGTGAGTCCCATACGCAGAAAGCGGTCATAAAAGAGGATGTCCACCGAGCTTCCCGAGTCGACCAATATCCTCTACACTTCATAGCGGTGGACCCGAACTATGATCACTAGAGGGTCGTTGTGAGGCAGGGATATCCCGTGGAGGTCCTCGTCGGTAAAGATGATCGGCTCGGCTACTTTAGCCCTCTTTCTGGGTTGGCTGCCAGTCCCCTCGATCGGTAAGGGGAACCACATTTTGTCGACCCCCGATGTACCCCCCGCTGACACGATAATGATTTGGCCGATTGTCAACTCGCCGGGAGAAGGATGGTGCTCTTGCTCGCGATCGGCTTGCCGCTTGTCTCGTAAGTACCTTGCTAAGTTCCCTGAGCGGATCAACTCCTCGATGTAGTCTCAGAGTTGCTTGCAGTTCTCGGTGGGGTGTCCCTACAACCTGTGGAAAGTGCAGTAGGAGCCCCGGGTATGCTTGGCCGCCCTATTCGGGACTGGGGGGAGTTTGAAGAATCTCTCACATTTTGCCTCCTCCAACAGTTCTGTCTGGGAGACGTTGAGCAGAGTGTACTCCTAAAACTTCGTGGAGTAGGGCTTTGGCTGCTCAATCTTCTTTTTCTCCTCCTTGGCCCTTTTCTTCTGATTGGCTTGGTCTGTCCGGGGTAGGTTAGCGTTCATCTCGGACTCAAGCTGGATCTCATGTTTGGTCCAGGCCTTTACCTCGGCCATGGTCTTAAGTTGCGCTAATGCAAAAGAGGGTAGCCACTCCTTGTGCTTAAGACTCGACCTAAGGGCCGTAATGACCATCTCGTCCCGGTGCTCTGGGACCTAAAGGAGAGTGTTGTAGAAGCGGGTGATGTATCCTTTGAAAGATTCTTTGTCCCCGCTCTTTATAGCGAAGAGATGATCAACGGTCTACTTCTGCCATCTGTTCCCGACGAAATGGCCGAGAAATTGGGTGGCCAGCTCATCGAAGGTAGAGATTGAGCATGGCTCGAGTCCTCAGAACTAGACTTGTCTAGAGCGGATGAGAGTGGCGGCGAAAGCACGGCATTGCGCGGCGTCAGAATTGTCCTAGAAACTCATCTCAGCTGTGAACGCGTCCAAATGGCCTTTCAGGTCGGACTTCCCGTCGAAGAGGGAGACCTTCGGGGGCTTGTTCTGGGAAGAGACGTGGACAGGGAGTAGCTCTTTGGTGAAGGGCTTCGTGAGCGAGTCGGCTGTATATCTAGCCCTTTCGCTTGAAGGACGATTTTCCCGATGTATGCCCTCGATGTTCTTTTCGAGGGCGTTGAGTCGGTCGTGGTATCCCGATGATTCGGCATACTCTGATTTATGGCTTCTGTTGCTGGCGACCTGCGCCTGGCCATGGCTCCGGTTCCATTCGATGAGGTTCCTTAGGCCCCCTGGCAAGGTTGTCTTCAAACTACCGTGGTGAGTCCCGTCCGCGCGACCCAGTCGTGGGAGGGGGCACCGGTCATGCCTGGGTGCAGGCAAGCTAACCGCACCTCCTCGGGAGGGACAGGAGCGTAATGGGCCTCAGAGCGGGGTGCTCTGGCAAGATACTTCGGTGTGGAGCTGTGTGGCGCCTAGTAGGTCATTGAATTGGTCTCCACAGGGGATCTGTGGCCACCGGAGATTGCGAGGCGGTACTCGGTCATGCCGGCGTAGGAGGTGCCCTCTCTCCCTATATAGGGGCCTGGTCCCGAGGTGGGGTAATGGTGACCTAGGGAGCTTGCCTAGCCGTTTGGACATGGACAAGCTCATCCACGATAAACGTGAGCCTATCGATCCACACGGACAGGGCATGAATGGCGTTCGCGGGAGGAGATGATCCGTCCGCGCCCCCGTTGTGAGGAGGGCGGTAGCTAATACTTGGATCGTCGCGGTGATCGCTCACCATGATGTCGAGATCGGAAGGTGAACTTTCGTTGAGTGGAACTAGTGCTTTCTACAGACGGCGCCAACAGATAGAGCTCTGGATCTCCTTTAGATGTTATCTTCTGTTGATCCACAGCGAGTGGTGATGAGTGGCTGAGATTGGATCTGAGGGGTTCCCCTTGGTGCGTGTGGATCTCAATGGGATTGATTTTAGGATGAAGCCGAGTTACCTGCAAGGAAGTCCCGAGGTGGTTGTACCACCGAGGACCCTCCGACGATCAAGTTAATCAAAGTATTTGGGCAGAGTAACGGCTTATTAGGGTAAAATTGCCTTACCTGAGTCGTCTGAGAGAGGGGTTTATATAGTGGCAGCCATGGGCTGGCGGGCGCGAGATTCACGCCGGCCGTTACGCCACTGGCGTTACGCTTGTGTGAAAGGCGGTATTCCCCATTAATGATGAGATATGCTCGTTAATGGGGGAACGTGATGGCGTGGAACGCAGGATTATAGGCGGCGGATATCTCGCATCTGGAGAGATTTGCGGAGCCGTGGTGGAAATGCCTGTGATCTATGCTGTGGGTCGGTCGATGAGACCGAAGAAGGTAAGCTCGGCGGGAGGCTCGGGAATGGGCGGGAGGCCGAGGAGGCTTGGTTCATGTGATAGCTCGGAGGTGAGCTAGGAGGGCTAACGGAACTCTGCATGTGGGAGGGCTCGGAGGGGAGCCAATGGTTGTTTGTAAGGCGGGCATAGGAGTGGTCAGGAAGGCTACTGAAGGTTAGTAACATCCTTGGGTCGAAGGTCCGGGGCATGCTTCCAATGTACCGTTCCAGTTCCTTTCCCGTAAGCCTTGGGACACGTCATCCGCTACGTGTCATGATCTGGGGAATGCTTAGTACCGAGCATCATCACCTGCTATTTATTATACACATACGGACCCTTCTATCGAGCTGTCCGGGTCAACATCAACGCTAAATATGAACATTTTATGGAGTCAGAATATCACCCCGTTCTTTCCGATGAGATTATTGTTTACCGCCGAAAACGGAGACGAGACCGGGATGGATCGTCTTGCCTGAATTTGGGGGCAGATGCTATTTGGGTTTATCCGTCCACCTCTCTGAAGATGTAAAGTTGATTTATGGCACTGTGTATTGGAGGTTTAGACGAATGCAGCCGTTGTAACAGACTTCGTCAGATTCCCTCTCGTTTGCGAGGGGTTTTCGATTGTGGGGATGCTCTTCCTTGCATACGCAAGCCCCTGTAATTAATTATATTACCGCGTAGCGATAACCACTTTCTCCTGCTCCAGAAGGTCACTTTGTGTCGTGTGTGTTTGTTTTATTTTTGTTTGCCCATGGATTGTATACGGAGAATAATTTATGTTGTCGCCCGTATGGCGTAGATTAGTCCAAATCTGTATATTCTTAGATTTGGGTTTGGTTTGATTTAAAGATAGTTAACCTTGTTTGAGATTAAGATCAATTTAAATGTTTGTTAAGGATACGTTAGTCCGATCTTGGACTAAGATCTACTTAACGGGGATTTAGGATCATTTTTGATCCAACAAAAGAGCATTTGGGCTCTATCGTTTTAGTTTAGGGACGTTATGGTCTATAGATCACCATTTTTGGGGTGAGGGTTTAGTTTAAGGACGTTACGGTCCACAGCTAGTTTAAAGACATTGCAGTCCATTGGGATATGCTTATGGGTTTGGGAGTGCACCCAAGAGCTGTTGGCTGTCGGGACCCTCTACCTCTCTGAAAACGTTGAAGAATTACAACGACATGTATCAGAGGTATGGAGAGATGTACTCATGAACCAAATTCCAGATTGAAGGGAAAGATCATGGTGGAATGAACACCATTTTAGATACCATCTGTTACGAGATCATTAGTCATCTTTGGAACTAAGATCGATTTAGGGAGACCTGAGCATAGGAAGGCTCGGTTGATTGGTGATCAAAAGAGTTTTGGCCTTGGGAGATTTGTCTAATTTGGACTAAGGTTGGCCTCTCATGGTGTTAAACACTAATATCAGCTTGGTGCTCACGTGCTCCCACTTGAGGCTCTAAAGCAGTGTTAAACACTGAAATTTAGAGCGCTCACGTGTGGCACGTGAGGCGCCTGAGAATTGGGCACTGCTTCTTTGGGTTTATTTTCCCCTTTCCTTTTGTAAGTGCTAAGCATTGTTGGGGGTTACGTGAGATCATGTGAGGCACCACAAAAATGGGAACTGCCTTTGATTTATTCCATTTTTTTCTTTCATAAGTGCTATGCACCATTAGGAGGTCATGTAGGATCACGTATGTCACGACCCGAAAGTACGGAACGTGACCGGCACTTAGATTACGAAGCGTCTAGAGGCGCCACGTGACTTAAGTAAGCCGAAGCCCAGAGATCTAAACCATAAAAGAAGAAAAAGAAGAAAAGAAAAGAAAACAAGTATAAAAACATCAGCAAATTTTTCCAAAAATTTCGGCAGAGTCTCCTCTGTAAAAACTGGCCCCCAAACGGGTACAACAAGTATAATATACATAAACAATAAAAAGCATCCCCAACGGGTGCTAGCTCAACGCCAACAGGAGGAGACAACCACAACAATCCCAATAATATACAACGCCAAAGGGCGAGGCTCAAATCTCAAAAGAAAACAAAAACCACCAGATCAGAATAACACATGCGCGACTCTAAGGTCGAAATAAACAACTGGTCCAATAAACTTATCAAGTAATACAAATATGGTTGATGGAGCTTACTAGATACAAATGAATCAATAAAAGTACAATGGTGGTTCGGATACAAGTGAACCAACCTACCGTGCAAATCACCCCGAAGAAAAGATGTGCCAACAAGCTGCCACGGAAACCTGTACATCGAACCTGAAAAGAATTTGGCACAACTGGGGTGAGTTGCCAACTCGTGAGTAGAAGACATCTACGAAAAGAAATCGAATGCACGACGCTATCCTAGGTCATAATAATACACTACTATATCCCAAACATCTAGTAATATCAGGGTAATACTACGTGTAAGTGCAACTACTCCGTGTCGTGTCAGTACCTCATATAATACTATGTCATATGAATGAAATGCATGCACCATGAATGTAAAGTAACAAATCCTGAAATCCAGATATATATGTATAAGAAATCTTTAGCTGTTATCATAGTAGAATGGGCATAAGAATCTGAAATCTCAATAATGAAATCCATGGAAATCCGTGTCAAACATCGACACAACACATGTAATCTCAAGTCTCAATATCTCGGGCTCCGTCAGTTCGGATCGGCCCATATCATCAAATCTCACGACAACGGTCGGTATCCTCCGGATATCCGCCGTGCCAGACATCACCGGTAGGTAGCCTTCCCCTGCCAGGCTCATCGTCTACAACTCGATCTTCTTGCCCCGGGGTACCATACCGGGCCCACCATGTACCCGAGACGGTTCATCCACTCCTCGAATCGGGTCTCGAAATCCAACAGAAAACATGAAATCTCATGGTGGACGACACATACATCACGAGAAAACCGCATCTTATTTTAAAAAGAGAAGAGGAGAGAGCGAGAAGTTTTATATATTTTTGCGGTTTTCCCCAAAAATCCAGAAATCTCATAGAAATCCAAATCTCAAAATCATGAGTAAGTATATGATAAGTGTCG
Source organism: Agapanthus africanus (assembly GCA_030015575.1). Taxonomy (NCBI): domain Eukaryota; kingdom Viridiplantae; phylum Streptophyta; class Magnoliopsida; order Asparagales; family Amaryllidaceae; genus Agapanthus; species Agapanthus africanus. Next base: position 312,465,007 of record CM057341.1, on the reverse strand, counting down.
GCATATGCCCATACTACTGTGCGATAACATGAAAATATGAATGCATGAATGTCTAAGCAATAAACATCATGTCTGTACTAATGTCAGAGAATAATCACAATATTATAGCGGTCTAGTTGTTAACTGATTCTATCTATAAAAGTCAATATGATCTAAAGTGTACGTGACATAGCAATTACCGATGATGATGTGTGTGAGCCGGCAAATAAGTGTGCGTGGAATATGCGCATCATCGGTAATAGTGCTGGTGTCCTAACAGGTAAAGTTTATACTGATTATAGCAACATATAAAAGAACATGCAGCAAGATAATTACAGTATGAATGTAAATGCAGATGTGCATTATCCACTCCTCTGCGAGATACGAGTACAACTACCACTATGTGAGTCGAACCTAAACCAGTGTCCATCTAACATCCTAAGGAACTAAACCTAATAGACTAGTCAGTAAGAAACTAGAGTCTACCTAAGGTCTGAATCTATATCTCTAATAGTCGGCGATCCCGCCTCAATAGCGTCACGTACGTAGTACGGCTTCCTCGAATCAAGAGTGCGGATCAATCATCAAATCTAAGCCTCGTACGGTAAAACCCATCGTACGGCATCCCAATATCGGGGTACGGTCAAGTATCTCCTAGGTGTCTCCTCATTCGTATAATGTCATCATCAGCACATCTCATGATCAAGGTGTTAAACTGTGATCGCATACATCAATCATATATCATTGCCATCATGATAAGCATCATTAGTTTATCCTCAGAAATATCATGTCATATGTATCATATTGTGGCTAGGTCATACTTATATGATATCGGCATCAGGTCACACCAATATAATGTCGTAATCAAGTTATACATATATCATATCGTGATCAGTCACAAGTTACAGTCCGGGTACTATTCTAGCTTCCCATGTACATCAATATCACCACCACTCTTTATAATTTATATATTCATGTTCATTATCTCATTCTCTAATGATCCGCTAACACTTTATTACGACTGTATAGTCAAGAATCACGGCATCAAGCCCAGTTATACTGTTTCATCATACCTCGGATATCATATCACATCAATGAATCACCTATACGTGTTGTATATATATGTATATACCTATACCTAGTTCTATATATATACACATACACGTACCCCATGTCGAGTTTCAGTGTGTGCGTGGGTGTGTTTCTATCTGAAACCTATGAACCTCTTCCAAGGTACTCATCCTCTGATATGGTTTTCCTAAATCAGTCTAGTCCAGCCTAGGGTCAATACTAGGGTCCTACTAGGGTCACATCTGGTTTCCTAATGTTAATAAGTACTATTCCTATTCTACGTTGCGGGGGTGCTAAACGCCATCCACCCGACTTCCTCCCGTAGATATGCATCTACTCACCTGGTCCATGTCTGCCGAAGACGGTGTCGCCATCCTCCTCTTCATCGCCCGCAGTTCATGTGAGGGGTACCTAAACGCAAACATATAAATAGCATCGTAAACTGAATCACATACAAAAGTCAAAACGACGCAATGAACCAGCATAGGTTAAAGCCTATGTCCCGTCCACGCAAAAGAACCAAATATCGCTCGATATCGGCGTACAAACTCCGATGGATCGAGATAAACATTAACAAATAACTCGTAGTTTTAAAACACATTACTTATATTATAAAACATGATTAAATCCATCGAAACCTAAAATCCATCAAACCGTCCAATTTCGTAAAAACCGAAATTGCCAATTTACCGTTTTTCATCAAAACTTGACATTTAAATGAAACCAATAGTTATAAAACTCATTATATAGCATAACTAGACTATACAAACCGTTACTATATTTTTATTACACAAATTTATATTAATTTGAAATTTCTAGTTTGCAACATTTAACAATTTTCAACATTTTTCAAGCAAAGCACCACAATTCCACCACAAAACATGATTTGCATGAATTAATGTATTAAACCACAATTCATAATGATAATGATTCAATGAAACCATAAATTATATTTTTAATCACATTTATTTAGAAATTCCTAAAATCTAGTTTACAAAATAATAGCATTTTATTACTATTTTTCCAATTATCAAAGTAATCTAGTGATCAAACTAAGTTTTTCATTCAATTAATATGCTAATATTCTCATTAAAACTACCATCTAATGATAGCAACTTAAATTGGAATTTTATATTACCCACAAACACATTTTAGAAAAATCTAGTTAGCTAATTTCCTTATTTAAAACAATTTTAAATGAAAATTTTACAATTTAACAACCATGCAATATTTTCCAATTCTAAAAGTGTTAAACTAACTATTATAACCCTAATTAATTATTAAAAATCTTAACTTGAATTTACAACCCTAACTTGCATTTTTAAAAAAAAACATAGAATTAATTCATTAAATCTAATTAAGCTTAAATGAACATCTAAAACAATAAATCAAAAGAAAGAAATTATACCTCCCAAAATATGAAATCCCAACAAGAAATGAGCCTCCAAAATACATGCTTTCCCACTCCAAAATCCATATAAAGAAGGATAGAGAATAAAGGGTATGAAGAAATTAGGATTTTGTGGAATTTTAATTGAATTTTTGAAGTATTTTTGATGAATTTTGAACAAAATGAGGTGGAAAATGGGGGGGGCAGCCATGGGGGGGTTTGTGGCCGGCCTTGGTGAGGTGAGGGAGAGAAAGAAGTGAGTGTGAAAGTGTGTAGAACTTTCAAGAGAAGAAAACATCACATAAAGTCTTTTCATACTTTATTTAATTAATTATTTATTTATTTACTATAGCAACTCAAGAAATCTCTAGAAAATAGGAAAAATTTGCAAATAAATTTTGCATGATACACACTAATTTCTAACATGCCATGGTTCATTTTTACAAATTAAAACCATTTAAATTTATAATTTACACTAATTTAGTGTAAAAATAAAGCTTATGTTAATATTTAAAATAATTAATTTAGGAAAAATATTTTATTAAACTAAAAATTTATAAGTGGCTAAATAAACACTATTTACTAGTAATTACATAATTAAATAGGTATTTTTGAATTTATAATGAAAAACAATTGCGGTTTGATTTTACGAAAAATACATTTTGCTTTACCGAAAATCATAAAATTCACTTAAACAATTTTATTCATTTAATTATTTATTTAATTATTTTTAAAACGTTACAACGTAAGGCGCCCCAAAACGGGATCTGTCTTTGATTTATTCCCTTTTTCCTTTTGAAAGTGCTAAGCACTATTAGGTGGTCAAGTGGGATCACGTGAGGCACCCCGAAATAGGAACTGTTTTTGATTTATTCCCATTATTGTTTCATAAGTGCTAAGCACCATTCGGGGGTTACGTGGGATCACGTCAGGCACCCAAAAATGGGAAATGTCTTTGATTTATTTCCCTTTTTCTTTCATAAGTGTTAAGCACCATTAGGGGGGTCATGTGGGATCACGCGACTCGATATCAGTTGTTCCTTTTGTTCCTCAGTGGTTCTCACGTGGGAACACGTGAGCTGTTGCTATAGCGCTGTACACTAATCGTTTCTTTTATGTGCATGGGGATCTTGATCTTAGTTTTGAGAATTTCATGTTCCTTGTTTTATAAGATTAAATTCTTATACAGGGTTAAACGCTGGTTTTATCAGAGGAATTAAATTCCTATATCTTTGGGAAGAATTAAATTCTTCAAACTTAGTTCTTTCCTCTAAGTTTTGAGTCTGCATAACAGAATCTCCCTGATGAGAATTAAATTCTCAACTTATAGGGAGATCTGCTTCTGCAGACCTCAACCAGAGGGAGAACTAAGTACTTTTTTTAAAAAAGAGTTAAACTCTTGGAGCGGTTAAAAAGAGATAAAATGATCTCTAGGTCTTTCTTCTTACCTAGGGTTTCTTTTCTTAAAAAAGAACCGATCTTCTTTTTTTTGTTTTCTCAAATCTTATGGGGTTTTTTCTTGTGTACAAGACTTGAAGTCTTGGGTCCTTTATATAGTAGAGGCAAGTTTGTTGATTTAGTTAATGAAATCTCTTATTGAGAGATCTTAATTGATTTGGGGATTTTATTCACCGTTGGATCTTTGATCCAAAGACTTCTGTTTTACAGAAGATATTTTTCTTATTTTTAACAAGATTGGGGAAATATTTTCCCATACAAAGCTTATTCTGTAGCTTGGTGATTTTTAATCACCATTGGATTTTTAATCCAACGGTGCCCTGTTTTACAGAGAACAATCTTTCTTGTTTAGAAAGATTCAAGGAAATATTTTTCAAATAGGATTTTGATTCCTTTACTTAGAATTTAATTCTATCGGCTCAAAAGGCATTTGAGACTACTCACATGTGGCACGTGACCCCACAGAGTTAAACTCATTTGCTTATGTGCAACAGCCCAAAAAAGGCATCACGTGCTGACACGTGAGCTTCTCTTGCCTGTTGTTTGTTTTAAAAAGACGACTATAAACTTTGTATATAGATGCTCATGTGCTTGTACGTGAGGCTCGATTTCAGCCTTAATTGTTAAGCGCAATGCCTATGAATTTTGTTTATAGGCGCATCACGTGTGGCCACGTGATGCTTCATCAGGGGAATTTTTTTCATTGTGTGTTTTATTTCTTTATCTTTTTTTTATAAGGGAACAATTATTATTCGGGATATCGATGAAACCTTTGAAGAAATCTTCGCTTAGGAACTCACATTCTTAGAAGACATGGGCGTTATGATGAATCAACCCAACCCAAAGAAGTTGAACCGCAACCTCTTCTTCTTATCAAGAACGAGAATGCGGGTAATCCATCATCATTGTTCGTCTCTACAAACCGAGACGTAAACCCATTCTATTACACTTCTTATCTCCTCCCTATTTCTTCACGTCTATAGGTGACATGATCTTCTACCAACCAGTGCGTTATATCGATAAAATATTTGAATGGTTGGTGTTGATTTTTGGTCTTTGTAAAGCTTTATATTGACTAATAACTTTAACCCCCCTCATAATTTTAAATACTTAATACTATTTTACTCAAGTTTGGGGGAAAATATTTTGGCTCTTGAAAGAAAATAAATTTTTATAAAATTATGAGCCAAAAAAAAGTTTGGGGGAGGATATCACTATCATTTATTCATGTCCCCGTTACTAACTTTTCCTCCCAAGTCTACAGTTTTTTAGCTTAATAGAGGTTATGACATCAGTGAGGACACTGCTGCAAACAGGTTTGGGGGAGGTTTGTGCTTATTCACGCATTATTTTACATTATCATAAATATAAGCACAATTTTTTTTGATAATTAAAGTTTGAAAGTGAAAAATTACATACGACAAGATTGGAAAAGTTTAAGAAAAGCAAGAAAGTTAGATATTTTCTTAAACAAAGCTAGTAATAAATAGTTATGAGCCGTTGTCCCAAGGGTTAGTAAGATGAAGGAAATTACTAATCTGAGGATAAAAATAAGTTTGAAAAATAGTCCCTATTCTTAAGGCCAAACATTTGAACGTTGATACCCTACTATACGGACTTGCACACATCTTGAAACTTGGGATAGTAGAGGATACCTTGAAATGCTCCTGTTTAAAATCCCTGGTACGAAGAAATTAAAAATATAAAGAAAAAAGTGGTGAAGAAAAATGAACACTTGTTTTATAATAGCTTAAGGAAGCATAAAAAAATATAGCGAGGGTGCTTTATCACCTGGTGCCTTAGACCAACTGGTTTGGAAGCCACTGCTAAGCCTTAGGTATTGCAAGAAGAGAAATTACGCCTAAATGAGCGAGCATATTTGGTAATAGTTTGGTTAGTGCCTCAAGAAGTATTAATGGTCGCATGAAGAATGTGTGAGCGATTCTATCTGGAATATTCACCGAATAAAATGTACTAAGGAAAATGGACAAAAATATGATAGCTTGAATTGAATTCTCTAAGTGTAGGGATGTCTCTTACACACACATAGGGGTATGTGATCGATGTTTGGAAGAAAAATAGGGAGGAAGGATAAAGGCGATGTTTTATTGAGGGATGATGTGATTTCCGACATATTTTCATGACCATTAAGATAGGGCTTATGGCAACCGAAAAGCTAGTGCAGTTGGAAACTCATATTTTCAAGTTCTTTCTTTTTTAGTTCTTATTTTTGTACGTAACTTTCATTTTCTTTCTTTTATTATGGGATTTTGTGGGTGTAATCCGCTAAAAACCGTCAAGAGACAACACTCCTCCTAATAGGGACACCTAGAGGTTTAACAGCTTGTTGCACGTGCTCAGTGCAATCGTGTTGTCTACGAAAGTGTGCTAGGTTTTTCTTTTTCTTCTCCCTCTCTTGAATAAATAGTTTGCTCGGGACGATCAAACTTAAGTTTGGGGGTATTTGTTCAGTCGAAAATATTGCACATTTGATATAAAATTTTCCTTACTTTTCTTAAATATTTAAAAGTGTTTATTATAAATATAGAACATATTTGGGTTTATCTACAAAATACTATTTACCATATATTTATATATTATAATTAACATATTGAAGGAAAATATATGCATATAATATTTTGGTAATTAAATATGCATATCATATCAAATAATCTTAATCAAATTTATAAAAGATTTATTACTATATAAAATGATTAAGATTATATCTCTAATATAACAAATATTACTAACATTATTCATGGAAATATTGTGCAGATTTGGCTCAGGTCAAGAAATTGAGATATTCAAGATGTCAGGATAAAAAATCTGCCAATAAAATCATAGAATCTGTTGGTTATAGTGCCCTCAAGACAATTATCATAGTCGCAGGCAGGCGATTATAATGATTGAGGGAGGACCTATACTGGTAGAACAGTCTTACTCGAGATGATAGTATGCTATCTGGTTTGTCTTTATCATCATGTATATGCTTTAGGTAGTATTACAGATCACTATTACACGTTGAAAGAGCCCATAGGATTCTTGCTTGACTACCAGTATTATGATGGCGATCATATACGTGAGAGCTGGATGGTCTATAAGCACATCCTTAAATGTCCCTAGTTGTGGGAGTTTCGAGACTGGGTATCGATACTCCAAAGTAGACTAGTGTATACTGATCGAGACCCCGACGAGGGGCAGTGGCCAGGTCTCACAAACCATTGGTGTTAGTTTGTTCAGCTAAGATAGTATACAGGAGCTCATTGGGTTATGAGTACACTAGACGGACTCACCGGGAACCTGCTAGTTGGTATTATACCTATTGTCAGATAACAGTTCCCTGGTGACATGTGTATAGGTTAGTCTGTCGACATGAGATTGTCATTTGTCTCGTGTGAGTTCCTACTGTGCTTTGATTACTACCCAACCATGGCTCAAAGGAGTCGTGCAAAAATGTTTTAGTTGGGTACAGTCCCGAGCCACATGGAGGAAGTGAGCAGATCGTCGGGGATTCGTCTTTCCCGGTATTGAGGGTTGATGTCGCGTTGTGCACGGGTGGCCATCACCAGAAATCCTCGGCCGGGGTAGACGAGAATTACCGTTTCAGGATCGATAGTTTCTCAGGTGGTGATGGGTTTCATACCGAATCTAAATGTCGCGTTATTAGGGGCATGACTTTATCCATCCCTACACTCGATATGCGATACTCTTAGAAGAACAGACCGGACTCTACGGATATTGTCTCTGTCAGGCTCAGTAGGGGTTTGGATGAGTTTGCTCATCGGCCTTCCTTTCGCTCAATACCTGGATAGCCGTTACGTACAGCTAGTGCCGCAGACGTGCTTATGGTTAAACCCACTGCTAGCATATGGACGAGACTTTAGAGTCCCACATAGAGGGTTTTCATGGTTCAGGCGATATGGTGCAGATGACGTATGTTGGTACATACAGGTGTCCGATTAAATATGTGTACAGGCTGCATAGACTTTAATCAGACGGTTGATAATACTAGCGGCTCAGGATTAAGCCAGATTATTAAATCAAGTTTTGATTTAATAATTTATATATATGTATTCTAGTATTATTAATCACAATTCATTTTCTCTTTTGGCTATTCGTATTTTTGTACGAATACGCATATATGTATTTCAATACGTGTATCGAGTTGTATTCCGTATTTATACGGAATAGCTTCTAGAAGATTTGACACCTCATTATTTGATTTTTCATTTTGGAAAATCATTTTGGGAAATGAGGTGGAGGGGTAAGGTGGCATGAACATTGTTTAGCATGTAGAGAGGTATGGTATGGACTTGTTTATTTGGAAAATGAAATGAGATATTTTGGGGTGTGCATGATTGAGAGAGAGGGGAGGCAGCCACTTGTTTTTTGGGATGGGGCTTGCTCATTTTTTCTTCACTTGCTCATTCTCATTCTCACTTAGAAAATTTTTGCAGGGTTTCTTAGCACGGCAGCAAGGTTTCGGGAGGCATCATCTATGCCATATTTAAATTTTTGCCGTTCTAGCTAACCATAACCCTAGAATCGATACTAGAAAATTCGACGAAACGATATGTAAACACTTTACAACTAAATGAATGAGGGAATACAACCTTTGTAGTCCGGTCCTTCACTTCTAAAGCTCCGTGAAATAGTCCTTTCGCTGCGAGTTGTGAAGACGCGGACTCTTATGAGGGTTCACATGAAGAAATGAACACACTTGCTCAATGTCTTCGAGGCCGAAGATGATCTACGTCGAGGAGACTCGAGCTCATGCTACCTCTTCATTAATGGTGAGATTAGTGAAGCAAACACCCTAAACTAAATGACTAATAGTAGAGGATGATGAAGTAGGAAGTGGGCTCACTTTAGTTTTATTTTTCTCACAATTTTTCATCACTTAGAAAAAGCTAGCAAGTTTTTTCTCTTGAGGAAGAAGAAGAAGTGATGAAGAGATGAAGAATAATCTCATGAGGTTAGAAATGCAACCATGGTGAGTTATTATATCATGTCTAACTCATGTAGAGAATAAACCATAGTCTAAGGTTAAGGGTTGGATTAACAAATATCTTAAGCTAGACAAACAAGTTGAATAAGTCAATGTTCTACTAGCTTCTCCAAGCTTAACCTTGACCAAATCCAAATGTTTGATTTTCTTAAAACAAATAAAACCCTCGTTTTAACCCTAGCATGGTATAAGTCTCATACACACATGTTGCATGTGTAACCTAACACGATACATAATATATATCACATATATATAATGTATGCAAAGTGAGAAAAAGAAATAGTCAAGTAAGCAATATTAGTTAATGTAAATTCATATATCATATATATATATAATTATACATTAAATCATTAAATCAACACTTGATTTAATGATCCGGCTATATCACATATAACCGACTAATATCAATAATATCAACTTACCGAATCAACACTTGATTCGATAGCCCGGCTATATCACATATATCTGTCCGATATCACATATCGTGAGAATATAATACGGTATCACATACTCGTATCAATTCGGGTCCCGCATATATCACATATGTGCTCCTACTCTGTTTTGCATGAACCAGGAGACCTCTGTGTAGGATTCTAAAGATTCCTCAATACGCCGGCAGTAGGTGATGATCATATCAAACACCCACAAGCCACAAGCGGTCTGCTAAACGTAACGGCCATCCGGATATTGAGCGATCAGAAGATCAACAAGAAAGCCTGCTCGTACTCCTGCGAATCCAATCGGTAACACTACCATATAGTCCGGTCTCTTCGTCTGATATGTCGCATATCACAGCCTGGGGGTGGTATAACGTCAGACCCCAATAGCCTGATAAGTCATGCCGATGCAAGGTCCATAACGGTTTGAGAAACTACTGATAACACTTACCAGTAAATCTCAGCAACTCTGGCCAGGAATTTCCTGCTATGGCCAATCGAGCATAGCGCAACATCAACTCCCAATACCGGGAGAGACGAAACCCCTCCTATCACTCATTGCCTCCATATGACTTGGGACTGTACCCAAAAACAACCTTTTTGCACGATCTCTTGACCGTGGTATGGTGGAAATCAAAGCACAATGAGAATTACACAAGACTCTATGACGATCTCGGGTCTACAAACTAACTTGTACCAGTGTCACCAGAGAACTGCTATCTGACGATAGGTATAATACCATCTAAGAGTTCTCGGTGAGTCCGTCCAGTGTACCTAGTCTCCACTGAGCACCCATATACCTTCTCTGATGTCAAACACCAATGGATATGGGATCATTTATCGCCCATCACATGGGTCGAGAAGCCTATACTCTAGTCTACTCTGGAGTATCGATGCCCTGTCTCGATACTTCCACGACTAGGAACAATTATAGAGTGTACTTGTAGACTACCCATGGCCCCACTAGTATGATCTACATCATAGTCCTGGTAGTCAAGTACACATCCTAAGGGCTTTGTCAACATGTGAGAGCAATACAGTATCACGTATACAAGTAAACATATTAAAACAAAGAACAACCAGATAGCATACTATCATATCGAGCAAGAAAGTCCTCCCTATATGTCTAAGCATCCACTATAATATACATCACATGTACAGTAATGGCCTCTAGGGCATACAATAATCTCCCACTTGCACTAACGCCATCTGTTGTATCCAATACCCAACATGTATAGCAGTGGTTGTAGTATTCCATACTCAACTATCCCAAAACCTCTCAAATAGTATTTGGGGAAGCAGGCCTTGGTGTGTGGATCCAACATGTTAACCTCCGTGTCAACTCTCCTGACCTCGATCCCTTGGAGATCAACCATCTCCCTGATCGGGTGATACTTGCCTCAGAATATGTCTGGAACGCTGATGGGACCGGCGTTCCTAGGCCTAAGCTACAACTCCATTGTTGTCACAATAACAGTTATTGGATGCTCAATGGTAGGAACCTTGTTCATCTCATGAACAAGTAATGCCCAGACAGCCACTTTGGTAGCATCATTGGTAGCAATGTATTCAGCCTTTATCGTCTAGTATGCCTCGGTATATAGCTTGGAACTCTTCCAACATACCGTCTCTCTACTGAGGGTAAAGACAATGCCTGTGACTGACTCTCAGTCGAACTTATCACTCTGGAAGCTCGAACCAAGAACTTTCTTGTAGTGCTTCTCAAGTGCTTAAGAATGTCCACCACAGCTGTCCAGTGATTCTCCCAAGATCTGATTGATTCCCGATCACTACGCCTAGTGAGTCATCTACATCTGGTCTGGTACATAACATCGCATACATGATAGAGCCTACCGCCGAAGCATAAGGTATTCCTTGCACGCGAGCTCTCTCCAAATTAGTCTTGGAAGACATCTTTTTGGAGAAAGCGATTCCTCAGTAAGTGGGCAAACCACTACGTTCAGAATCTTCCATACTAAACCCCTTTAGTATGGTGTTAATGTACCTGGATTTGGGACACTCCCAACATCCACTTAGATCTATCACCATAGATCATAAACCATAATATGTAGTAGGTATCATCCAGATCTTTTATTGAGAATCTTCATGATAAGAGGAGCTTGACCGAGTGTAGCATAGGAAACCATTTCCTATCAAGAGTATGTCA